>MU731919.1:29479-54937 GCA_026770625.1 Nicotiana glauca
CAAAGTGTATGTGCCAAGTGGCAAGTTGTATACTTCCTGAAGTTATTTAACTTTTGACTTAATATTTCCGTATTGGTTGTTACTTCCGTACTGTCAGGCTTACCTAGTCGTTGTGACTAGGTGCCGTTATGACGTGTTCACGATTGGTGAATTAGGGTCGTGACATACTTTCTCCGAGTTCGTCATACCATTCGTGGGTGATTGACTGGTTGAGCTTGTGAGCGGTGGTGAACTTCACGCTATCGATAGATGCATCGTCCCCTCCCCGATGATCATTTAAATGGTCCGAACTGGGGAAGGTGGTTTGGGCGGCCCTTGATGTAGTTCTCGCCCTCGTGTGAAATTAGCCTTCCTTGATCGCTCATCAACTCTTTTAGGTGCCCTTGGTAAAGCATGTTCGTGACCTCTTGCATGAGGGAGATACAATACTCGGTCTTGTGACCTCATTCCTGGTGGAATTCGTAAAAGGCGTTTGATTTTTTAGTGCTCGGGTCGGACTTCATTTTCTGCGGCCATTTTACCTTTGGGCCCAGCTTTTCCAATGCGTAGACTATTTCTGAGCGGAAAACACAAAAATTGTAAGCTGATAACAAGGGGCATACCTCTTTCATTTCGGTGGGTTCCCGTTCGCGGTCTGGATGGACCTTCGTTGTGACGTGGAGGTGGCATAAGGGTGCCTCTGACGTAAGGCTGATATTTTTCTTGATTAGGTCGTGACCCTAGTAGATCTCTTCTGTTGTTATTTCTTCGGTCTTTCCTAGACTCCATTTGGGCCGAAGTCAGGCGTTGAGTAGGCCCGTTGAGATCATCCTCGTCTACTCTTACCTTAGCATAGTAGGAATGTGTATCTCATCCCAAGTGGTTGGAGAGTATTTCATGAGTCGACTTAGTAGTTTCTTGGTCATCCTTGACCCACTTCTGCTCAGCCCATTCTAAAAAGTAGCCATCACCATTCCTTTAGATATATTTTGAAGGGTCATTCTTACACGGTTGAACCAAGCGAGGAAATCCATGAGTCCCTCACAAAGAGATTGCTTGATGGAGAATATATCATTCACCCTTGCCTCTAATTTCTTGGCCCCAGCATGGGCGATGACGAACTTGTCGGCAATTTCTTCGAACGTTTCTATGGAGCACGCAGGTAACTGCGAGTACCAAGTTAGGACCCTGCCGGTTAGGGTCTCTCCAAACTTTTTCAGCAATATGGACGATACTTGTTCCTTTGCAAGGTCATTGCCTTTCACTGCAGTAACATAATGGGTCACATGATTCTCCGGGTCTGTCATGCCGTCATACATTTTCAAATTTGGCGGTATTTCAAAAGTTATTGGCATAGCATGTGATGCGTCCTTATCGCTATATGGTTGTTCCATGAACCAGCCAACATCCCTTTTTGGTAGGTGTTTTGGAGCCCCCTGTATCTTATCTACCCTTTCTTGATGCTCCCTTATTTGGTCGCGGAGTGATTTATTCTCGTTCTCCATCTCTTCTATTTTTTGAAAAATGATAGTGAGAGCGTAGTTACCTGTATCATTAACAAGGTGAGTGGTACCTATTGTGGGAGGTTGGGTGTGTTCTCATTGGTCATTGTGGTGATGTTGACTCGCACACTCTCTTTGCTCGCCCTCTGAGTGGGTTTGTCTAGTATGTTGTTCAGTGTAATCGTTAGTCATGCTTCTAGTAGCTTTTTTACCACTAGTGGTGCTTCTTCCATAGTGGACGTAGAGGCTCCCTTTCCATGAGAAGCAGTAATGCTGCCATGAGGATGGGTGAATCACTTCGCCTAGGTAAGGAGATTGGTGTCACGTTCTCCTCGTCCTCTCCGTGAGCTTCGTCGATAGTGTTTAGGAGATTGGTGGTGATATCGGCTATCGCCTTTTTCTTTTCTTATCCATTGCCTACCATGTTAGATCTGTGCAAACACGAGATATGAGACTGTGCAGAGTTCTGCGTGTGTGTTCTTTTTAGATCTAGAAAAAACTAAAACTTTTAACTAGAAAATCCCCACAGACGGCGCCAAATTGTTTGACCAAAAAGTCTTAAACCTTTTTGTTAAACTAACTAAATGAATGATAATAGATAAATTATAGTTAAATATAATAAATTCTAGATCCAATATTGGTAGAAAATAACAGCCTAGAAATTACATTTAAAGCTATTTAAGGCCAAAAAGTGGTTTAATGATATTCTTGTGAATAAATGAAGGAATAAAGACAAACAATAAATGAGATGAATGACAATGGCTGTAAATAAAGAGAATAATTCACCCAAATGTGTAACAAGGAGGATGATTCTCTTTTTGACAATGATGTAAGATGGCCAAACGTGTGAACATCAAATACTTTATCGGATCTAGTGTGGAAAAGCTTGGAACAACATAGCAAATCGAATATTGTATAAAGATGATGTTTGTAGTTATGTGGGAGTCAACTTCTATAGAGAGAGCTTATCAAGATAGATAATAATTTGAATCCATTTCTTTCTCTCTCTCTCTCTCTCTCTCTCTTCCTACTTATATGGGACATTCCCCTTACCTACTGAAAGTACAAATATAGAGAATATTTCTCCGAATATTCTTTAGAAATATCTTATTCTAAACTAGCCGTTTGGCCAATCTGAGTGCTCGACCTCGACATTTACTGCTCGGCTCACCAATGCTGCTTCTTAAGCATGACCTCGGACTAATTGATTCTTGATTTTCCTATTTTAGGCGAGGTCTCTTCGATTAGATTTCACCCATACATAACGATTTCATTTTTTTAAATGCACATGAAAGAATATTACTCGAGGGTAGATTGAGGTAAAATGTAATGTTGATATAAATAAAACAGCCACATCAAATACGCTTGGATATCAAGATATATTAAATATACAATAATTTTCCAAATTGTTCTATTACGCTGGTTAGCTTTTTTACCATGTTAACTTGCATGTACTAAAAGTTGTATTACTGTTTTCAGTATGTTGGCTCTTAGTAGAAGGTATATTGTGTCGTAGCATACCGCACTTGTTCCTTTTCTCTCGAGCAATGCAGAACTCATTTTCACTATGAACTTCATGATATCCCCAATATACTAAGTAAATTGGTCCATCATACAATTATTAATTTTTTGTCGAATAATAATATGGTCATAACAATGAGAGATGGAACATAAGTTCATTATCCTTATGTCATGCATGCAAGTTGCGTTAACTGGTGGGAATTATGTCTTTGTGGTTGAACCCTTGGATAAACGTGTGTTTGAGGGGAAGAACCGTGACCGGCAACTTTCTTATTACTGCTCTTTAGTCTAGAAGGTTTTGCCGGATCTTTACTTTATATGCAAGTATTTTGGGTTTATAGAAGTAGAGTTTCAAGGACTTTCAATTTTGGAATATCCTATAGGTGGTGCTATAGAATTTTAGTTGACAAAAATCGAAATGGACCAGATCAAAAGGCACGTTTAACCTAAAAATTATACTTTACGGATTAAGAAATTAAATTTGTATTTGTCGGCCACAAGCAATCGGTTCAATCCAAAAAAACATATTTTTTTGTCAATACAATGTAATCGAGAAACTGAAAATGGATTCAATGACAAATAATATAATCAAAATAAAGCAGAGAAGAGATAATTTTTATTGAATGACCCTTGATAGGATAAGTGAGATAAATAGAGCTTGATGTGCCAAATTATAGCCAGCTATGAAGCAAGTTTGGTATGAATTACAATGTGTAGAATTGTAGAATGAAAATTAAATAATAAAAATATGGTAAGGTGTGGTTGCTACAGTAATTATCAGGTAATCACTTTCTTGAGTCTTGTGTCCATTTTGAGCACTTAACTATTTTCTTTGGATCAATGGTCCATTATGAGCATTTATTTAGTCCATATGTTATTTTCTAGAAAACTTGTAAATGCTGAGTCAATGCTAAATTTTGTAACTACTGAGTTAATTTTGTAACTGCTGGTATGTTGGTTATCTCGTTCAGGAATAGCTGCTTTCAAATATTCTTATACGACGATATTTTATCCGAACAATCTGATGGTTACCTCCGGAATGACACCAATGTATCCCGATTCAAACAATTCGGGTTGTACTTCCTTGGCTAGCCTTCCTAGTTGATGTGGAGTTGATTAGGCTATACTTGCCATGTATTCACCATCGAGTGCACCACATATTAGGTCCATTTTTCACCAATAAAAAGTAAATCTAAATTGCTAATAGATTATTCCATATTGTAATAAGATAAGTAATTTAGAGATGACTGGTCACGCTCCATCCTTGGGGAGCAGGAGCGGGACCGAAACTCAACCAAGGTAATCTAGTCAAGCAAGCCTACATAGTGCCTAGAAATAATATGTAGTAAACCACCAAGAACATAGAACTACACAATATTTATTTCCACTACTTAAAGAATTTCATCGATAGATGACAAAAATGATAAAAGTCCATAATTTTAAGTAAAAGCAAAATGACAAAACAATATTTCTAATTTCCTCATATATACATGACCCACAAATTTGTCTACAGAGCCTCTATGTAGTCATTAGTAAAGTAAAAAAATACTGATGACAAGGCCCCGACTATACCCAAAATAATATACAAAAGATCAAGATACAACATGAGGGCCCCGGTGTAGAGTAGGGTTCACCACAATAAGCTGGAGAGAGAGTACACTACTATTGAGAAATTGTGCCGCTTGCTGAGTAATCACCTGCATCCATTAAAAATGTAGTGTCCCCAGCAAAAAGGATGTTAGTACATATGAAATACTACTAGTATGTAAAGCAAATTACCCTCACATGAAATTGAATTTCAACATAAGGAGAGAACACATGAAACTAGGGAGAAAAAAATCAATAGAAATAAATATGACATGTTAAAGCATAAAAAAAACGTGTAACATGAGTAAACCCTTTAAATAACATTAACATTTTATTTGGGAGATCATTAGTTACCGACATAACAACATATAACCACCATGTGCGCGACAATAATGTCTGATCTCGGTCCGGTTGGCTAAGGCGTCTCGCCATACTGCCGTGTGGCTTTGCGTGACTTTGCTAGCAATACATTCATCCTGATTAAGGGGCATAATCTTATTATTATACAAAATGACTTATTTCCAATTGTGTTCTTACACCAGCACGGGTAGTTTTGAATATGTAACGATCCGATTGGTCATTTCGGACATTGCCATTTTATTTGGTGGTTTGAAGTCATGAGTAGCTTCACATGATGTATTAAGACTTACGAGCATAGTTTTTTTAATTTTTGGGAAGTTCGGGATTGACTCAGAAGAGTAATTCTCAATTAAAAACGTTTAAGTTAGAAGAGATGATCAATGTTTGACTTGTGAGTAAACAATCTTAGATTCATATTTTGATGGTTTTAACAGGTTCATATGGTGATTTTAGACGTAGGCGCATGTACAGTTTGGATTTGAAGGTTCCTAGATTGATTTGGCTTTATTTGGCGAAAGATGGAAATTTGAAGATTTAAAAACTTTATAAGTTTGACCGTGAGTTGACTTTGTAGATATCGAGGTTGGATTGTTATTTCAAAACTTGTAAGAGGTCTGTTTTTTCATTTGAAACTTATGTGCAAAGGTTGATTTCATTCTGAGTTGATTTTATAGGATTCACACTCGTTCAGCGAAGTTTGAAGGTTTGAAAGTTAATAGAATGATCTTGATCTTCGATTCTTGATTTTGATGTTATTTATGATGTTTCGAGCTATTGGATATATTTGGACGGGTCCTGGGAGCCTCGAGCGTGATTCGAGATGATTTCGGACCATTTCAGAGGTGTTGAGCAGTGCTGGTTTCTGGTGCATCTAATGTGTTTTGTGGGTGTTTTGTGGTCGAAGGTGGATCTATGCGATGGTGTGGAAAATTGTTGGGTAGCTGGCAATGCATCGTGTTCTCAATGAGGTCTCACTTTCGCTTAAGGTAGTGGAGCTAGCTATCACATTCGCACTCGTCGCTTCGCAATCGTGGAGTATTGATAGAGGTAGTTTGGATCCTTGGCTTTCACATTCGGGGAAGGGCTCACTTTTGCACTTCTGTGGTTCATTGGCTTTTGCGATTGGGGAGCTCTAGTGCATTCTTCTGGGGTCAATGTCACTTTGTTCTTTGCGATTGTGAAGGTTATTCTGCGATCACGATCTGTATAACTGGGCACTGCATATATGTTTTCATTTTCAGACTTTAAGCTCATTTTATCATATTTTGAGATTGGAAGCTTGGATTTGAGCAATTGTTTAGGGGATTTTCACTCCTTGAATTTGCTTAAGTATGTTTGACTTGGATTTGAATATTATTCATGCTTATATCTTTGATTTTGGAAATTGATTGGTGAATGTAAGAGTGAAATTGGGGGGTTTTGGCAAAACTTTTCTAAAGTGAATAATTGGGTTTTGAATATCGATTCAAACATGATTGGCCTCGTATTCGAATGAGTTATCAGAATTTGTGAGTTTTGTCGGGTTTCGAGGTGCGGTAACAGGTTGACTTTGAGTATTTGGTTAAAGATTCGACCTTAATCATTTGAATTTGATTTTTATAGCAGTAGTTGATGTTATTGAGTTATTTTTGACTAGATTCGAGTCGTTTAGAGGATGATTCATGCGGGAAAGTATTTTTAGAATATTTATTTGGCTTGTTTGAGGTAAGTCTCTTGTCTAACCTTATGTGGGGAATAACCCTTAGGATTTGGCCTTAATTACTTGTTCGTGTTATGTGAAAAGCGACGTGTACATGAGGTGACAAACATGTACAAGGGTACTATGTGTGGCTTATGACCGGATTAGACCGTAGGCTATTAATATGCCATTATTTGATAATGTAATTTATATGAAACATGCTTAAACCACTTTGAGACTGCATGATCATGATCTCAATATTTGACTTAGTCATAGTCATGCTTTATTTATTGAACCCTCCTCCGCCACTTTTATATTATTGTCATATCTTTTTGCACTTTGTTGTTAAGCCGTGAACATATATCTTGATAAAGCTTTGGTATTATTATTTTGTAATATTTTTACATATGTGGACATGTTGTGTGGGTTGATTGTTTCTATTTGGAGTATAAGGGTGGAGATATGTGCATGTGACGACATAAAGGAGGCATTTTATAGTTATGTGCAAGCGGCGAAATAAGGGTTGTCATATGTGCATGCGACGATATAAGGAATGCATTTATTGTTATGTGCATGTGGCAAAATAAAGGTGACGATATGTGAATATGGCGTCATAAGGGAAGCATTTTATTGTTATGTGCATGCGGCAAAATAAGGGTAGCGATATGTGCATTGTGACATAAGGGAGGCATTTGATTGTTATGTGCATGCGGGGAAATAAGGGTGGCGATATGTGCATGCGACGATATAAGGGAGGTATTTTTTTTGTTATGTGCATGCGACGAAATAAGAGTGACATTATTGATGATGTTATGTGATGATTCGGGGGTGTCTTTCTTGATGTTGTTTATGTGTTGAAACGGGGTTGATATTTTGATTGCATACAGATTCCTTAAAGGGTTTTGTCATGTATTTTTAATAAGTTGTTTGTTAAACTTTACATTCTATCACATGCCCCACTTATTTTGGTGATTTGTTGATAAATATGGGCTTTTCTATGCTGAGTTGTCATCACATGCCCTACGAGATAGTTGATATTATTTTTCCTATAAATTCCGTTATCAGTTATTGATATATTGCACATGTGCGAGTGTGATTTATATTGTGGCACAAGGTCTGTGTTGTGCGACTATGATTGTTACTGGCATGAGGTTTTTGTCATGCGAGTGTGATTGGTATTGGCACGAGGTCTTTGTCATACGAGTACCAGGTCATTTTCATGCAAATGTATTGATATGAGCACGAGGTCTTTGTCATGCAAGTGTGATTGGTATTGGCACAAGGTCTTTTCCGTGCGAGCACGAGGTCATTTCCTTGTGAGTGTGATTGGTATTGGAACGAGGTCTTCGTCGTGCGAGCACGTGGTCATTGCCCTACGAGTGTGATTGATATACGCATGAGGTCTTTGTCGTGCAATTGTGATTGGTATTATAATACGAGGTCTTTGTCGTGTAAGTGTGACTGATAATGTAGACATGAGGTGTCATATGTATGTATTTTAGTTGATGACCTGTTGCTAAATCTAATCCTTTACTTGCATTGAATTATTATTACTAGTTCTGATAAAATTTCTGTTATTACTTACACACCATACTTTCTATTGCCAGTTTTTGATATATTGCACGGGTTAGTTGACTAGTGAGTATCACATGACTTGAATCTCATCAATACTTAACTGAGTTAGTTTTGATACTTATTGGGTACCGACCGTGATCTACTTATACTATATTTCTGTACCTTCCGCTTAGATTCTTAGAGCTGAGCTACTATGGATGACAAAGGCAGGCATTAAAGTCGTAAATGTGTCCCAGATTCGAGGTACCATTTGTTCATGGTAGATTAGGACCTCATTTTTGTTTATGTAATCTTCAAACAGATGTTGTACTTATTTCTTTTACTAGTTTTTATAAATCCAAATCGTAGTGGCCCAGTACTTGTACCAGTAGTTCTTGGGATAGTTCTGTTGAAATCTTTTGCAGTTTTTTTCTATAATATTGATGATTTCTCATTTCAGTTGTATCTTATACTATTTGGCTTACCTAGCGGGTTAGGCTAGTTACCATCACGGCTTAGTGGTATTTTGGGTCGTGACAGGGTATAGGTCTGTGCAACCTATACCTTCTCGGTTACATAATAATATTCCAAAAAAATATTTCTTTATAGCAATTCATAAAACCTTTCTTTTATTGACACTTTTGGACATACATCATAGCTTTTATTTATGGCACAAATGGTCACATATCATCTTCATTCTTTCATTTCATTCATATTCCATGGATTATGGAAATTCATCAAAGGTATTTAAAATATTAGAAATTTATAGCTACAAACACATGAGCACATGAAAGCTTAAAATACTTGAAATATTTTTGTAATAATCCGAACGGTTATTTTGAGAATTAGTATTCCATTTGGTGGTTTGAGGTCTTCTGTAGCTTCTAATGATTTGTTATGACTTGTGCGTTTGATTGGTTTTGATTTGCCGGAAGCTCAGGATTAATTCGGAAGAGTAATTCTCAATTTAGAAGCCTTAAGTTGGAAGAGTTGATCAAGATTTGACTTGTGAGTAAACAACCTCGGATTCGTGTTTTGATGGTTTGAATAGGTTCTTATGGTGATTTTGTACTTAGGAAAATGTCTGGATTTGTATTTGGAGGTTCCTAGGATGATACGACTTTTTTGTCGAAAGTTGACAATTTGAAGGTAGAAATATCATAAGTTTAACCATGAGTTGACATTGTGGCTATCAGGTTTGGATTATTATTTTGGTACTTGGAATGGATTTTATCATTTAGACTTGTGTTCAAAGTTTGGTTCATTTCGAGTTGATTTGGTATAGATCAGACGCTTAACTGTGAATATCTGAAGTTCTTGAATTGGAAGGTTGCATGATGAGTTTTGGTGTTACATTCTTAATTTTCATTTTATTTATGTTGTTTCAAGATTTTGGATAAGTTTAGATAACGTATTTGGACTTGTTAGTAGGGTTAGACGGGGTTTCGGGGGCCTCGGGTGTGTTTTGAATTGGCTTCGGACCATTCGAAAGTGTTTTGGTAGGCCTGGTACTAGAGTCACGCACCTGTAATGATTTTTGTGCAGGTGCGAGGTTGTAAAAGTTCTAGGATGGTCACGTCTACAAGGAAAGCTAGGGATAGGAAGACCTCAAATGCAGAGTATTTGTGAATCTGGACATTCGTAGGAACAGGTATGTGTGCGCAGAAGTGCAGATGCATGAGCAAAACCTTTGTTGCAAAAGTGATTGAGGACTGAGGTGAGGTAGCTTTCATAAGCGAGGTTTTGGCCGCATATGCGATTTCACAGAAGCGGGTATCTGAATCGTAGATGCATTATTGCCTAACAACATGTTATAATTCGAGGGTTCATTCATATTTCATTATTTTGAGATTGGGAGCTTGGATCGAGGTGATTTTTTAGGAGATGTTTACCCACTTGGATTGGGTAAGTGTTCTAGACTCATATTTGATTATTATTCATGATTCTATCTTTGATTTTGGCATTTGATTGATGCATCTAAGAGAGAAATTGGGGATTTTGGCAAAACTTTTCTAAAGTAAAAAAATAGAGATTTGAACACTGATTTGGAGTTGGTTTTGTATAAAACTTGTATATTTGGACTATTCGAATGATGTTCAGGATTTATCAGTTTTCTCAGGTTTCATGGTGCCGACCCTATTTGATTTTTTGGCTGACTTTGAGTATTTGATTAAATATTCGACCTTTATCGTTTAGGTTTGTTTCCTATGTATTTATTTGATGTTATTGAGTTCTTTTTTGCTAGATTCGAGCAGTTTGGGAGTCGATTCGCTTGGGAAGGCATTTTTAGAGTATTGATTTAGCTTATTTGAGGTAAGTGTCTTGCCTAGGTTTGGTTTAATTTTTTCTAATAATTAATATTATTTGTTACATGTGGCGGTGATGCATATATGAGGTGACGAGCGTATACACATGTGCCATGTGTATTCATGTTGGGGATAGATTCTATATTACTCTATGCCTTGTTGGTTGTGTGTTCTACTTTATTCTATATATTATTCAATTGATTAACTACGTGAGCATAATAAATTTTGCTAGAGCTAATGTTAAGGTTATTGGTTCCTCAGTTTGAACACGATAAACTAATCTTGAGAATGATGCTATACTACCTCGGAAATAGTCACATGGATGATATGAACATGCATCTGTAATTGTTGCTCTCGTGTTGTGCCTTGAATTGAACGAGTGCTATTTGTGATGTATATGTGATCCTTTGTATGACTATGGGGGTTCATCCCTTTTTCATGCTAGGTCATGTTTTAGGATTACCATTTCCTAAATTGGCCAAGTTGGGCATTTATGGAATCATTGCTAAGTTGATTTAGCCATAGGCATGCTTTATATATTTGACCCTCGCATTCATTTATTTTCATGTCCTTGTACACTTTGTTGATAAATTATTAGTATATGTCTTTGTTGATGATGTGGCTTATTGCATTGTTATGATTATGGCACGTGTCGACATGCTGGTTGGCTGCTGGAACAAAGTTTTTGCCGTGCGTAATGACGTACACAACACACCTTAATAGAGATATGATACGGTCGTATGCACTAATAATTACCCAACTAAGAGTCGGAGTCGAATCCACTAGGAGTTATAAGGGGTGCTACGAATATATATTTGAAGCACGCAAAAGGGTTATCTAAGATTTCACTTCCACAACAAAGTTTTACTTTCTACTTCTACTGTTACTCTAATGAATGCAAGCTAAAGAAAATAGACTAGAAATGAATATTTTTCAAGTTTTTCCAAATAGGTTAAAGGCCTAGGTCTATGACTATAACCTAGGTGTTTGCCTAATGGTATAACAATATTAATGCTTATTTTGTTGATTGGGGTGTATTATATCTCTCAAATTTATATTACCCTCTCAATAACTCTCGGTCAGAGAGTGATTTTTCCCAATTTGACTTTCTCAAGTCCAAATGGGTATCAATTAGAACAATTGATATTAGCTTAAGTCGGGTTCTGACTATCTTTAGATAGAACCCTTTAATTAGGTCAATCAATCTCTCAATTAACTTAATTTCTTGTTAGCTAAATTTTCCTATACTAGGTCCCTCTTTCTCAAGTAAAGACTAAGTCAAATAGGCACGAATTCAATGTTTGCAACTATTGATTCTAAAATTGAAGCATGGAATAAGCTAAATAATCAACACCCAACAAACACTAAATTAAATACCTATAAGATTAACACACTAGGGTTGGGTCAGAACCCTAGTAAAAATCTAGCTAATCATAATAGAAATTACAGATAATAAACAAAAAATGCTAATTAAACTCATAATGGAAGATTAAAATGATGACATCTAATATTTAAATACCCAAATAAGTTAAAACTTCCTAAAATAGTAAAAACAAAAATGGCTACAACAGCTTTGGATGTTAAAACTCAACCTAATTTTGTGAAACTCATCTATTTATAGAAAGCCAAAATAACAGAAAAAAATTTCCCTCGGAGGTTCTGCGGCCGCACATTTCTAGACTGTCTTGTGTGGTGCGCACTTCACAAGGGCTTCAGGAATTGGTCTTTTTGCATATTCTCTAAACTTTGAAACTTTGTTAGTGAAATCCCAATTCTGCGACCGCACAATTAATGAGCGGTCTGCACATTGCTAAAAATCCTGTTGGGGTTTGAGGCTGCAGATGGAATTATGCGGTCCACAATTTCTTCTGCGGTTGCAGAATTCTTCTGCAGATCGCACATCTTTGCTTGCCCTTTATTGCCTTATGCTTCGGAACACTCCTTTTTGAGTCGGATTTCATCATGGGAGACTAACTTCCAGCATTCCTGCAATTTGCATAATTTTTATTAGTTTGGGAACACAATTCAATACTTACGGACTAAGACAAGAGCAAAAATGTGCTAATAAGCAGTCAAAATCCCTACTTATCAACTCCTCCATACTTAAGTCTTTGTTTGTCATCAAGCAAATAAATTAGTTACCACCTACAAGGGTTAAAGGTTATTTCAGTGAGTCAAAGGTGAGTCATTCACACATCAATTGAGACCAAAAATTATCCACACTACTCATGCATTATCAACAAGACGACAAAGTAATCATTCATGCACATACAGTTCTATTGTGACATTTGAGCTTCAAGAATTGACTTTACTCATCAAGGACTCTTGATCTATCATGTAGGCCATGGTGGACTCCAAACTCTTCCTCCTCTACTTTCTATTTGCCAAGCTCACTTAAGAAATTAGAACTCAATCCAAATATTCATGAAGGGTTCACTCATCTCTCGCAAGAGAATGTCACAAGTACAACTTCAAGTACCATAGGCTTGACCCTCATGTAGATCACTACTAATGTAAGCTCACTCAACATGAAATCAAGTAGGGCTTATTTATGGATGTAATGAAGGCTTTTGGATTAGGTTAGGATACAATATGGGTGAGTGGTTACACCTTTCCTTAAGCACTCCATCTTTCATTTATCGGCTCATACTTGCCAATTCTTAGAGCCACTTTCTTTTCATTGGGTACTAGAGAGACTTAACATCACTCTTTCTTATTAATTCATTCTTTATCTCCCTTTTTGATTTCTCAATGCTTGGGATCATTACCTCTTTTTAAATCCATTCAACCCTTCCACTTATTCGTTTTTTTGCATTTTTCTTTGTGTTCTTTTCTTTCATGCCTTCTCTTCTCATAGAGATCATTTCTTTTCTACTTTTGTGTCTTTATACCTTTTTCAACTTCCTCATCTCTCCCAAAAACTTATATTCTAAGCCATTTGATTCACAAAAGTGTTAAGGGAAGCTCATGTGCCAAGAGAGGGTTACAATAAAACGGGTAAAGTCTTGTAATATGGTTATCAAATGAGAAAGGGTAGAGGCTCGAAGGTATTGACTAGGATAATGACATTTATTGGCAATAGAAAACTCAAACGGGCCAAGAAAATCCTACAATCACTTCTCAAACAAAGCAAAACTTAGGATTTTTCCTTAAACCACATTCGGGGAAAGTTCTAGACCCTTCACACGGATACTTGGACTAGCAACAATTCATCTCACCCCTCACACAACTAGATTGTAAAAGAGGATAGAGTCGAGGGCCACAATGACTACATTCAAGAATAAAGATTACTATGGTCTAATTAAACCACTCAATGATTATCAAAGTCAACACAAAAGTCTTAATGTCACTAACTAGAGCTATTTCCTTTTAAGATATTGTCTTTAACCATAAGCACATCGTTAAGTATGATTGTGCCAAATGCAGCATGCTTGAATCTTCGAGTATGACTTAATTAGGTTTTGTTATTCATTACTACTACTATTATTACCTAAACACAAAATAAACTTATTCCCTTAAGAAGTTTGTCACGCCATCCATCATTGGGATGAGTCACCCGGTTCATACAATAACTACCTTTGGAAAGAATCGTGGAATTAAAAAAACCAAAGGCTTATTATCTTCTAAAACATAAAAAGGAACTACTAAATCAAATGAAGAAACTACAAAATCAAACAATAACTAAAAAATAAACAAAAATAAAGAAGCTAATAAGAAAGAACTATTAAAGATAGAATGAATATACATAATGAGGGAAAGAGAGAATATATATATATAAAGAGAGAATAATATCAAGTTATTGCAGGCCAAATGTCTCCAAATGTATCAAATATAACAAATAAACCCCACCTCTCGAATAAAGATAAGCATTGTCCCCAATGCTTAACAAAATAAGAGTAAAAGAGGGGAAAGAGTGAAGAAAACTCCCTATGGCTCCTTGGACATCTATGTGTCCCCATCAATTTCATCGCCCTCTGGCTCAACCAATTGGATCTCATCATCCTTGACTCTAGGTGTGGTTGGGTTGGCAAATATCTGACGCACTGCCTCAGCAGTATTGGCAGTAAGGTCTTGCTCGTTAGACTGGCCAACTGGTGCTACAGGTGCAGATGGGGCTGCAGGATATGGTGTCGACTGGTGCGGGTCAAATAACATGTCAAATGGAAGATCTCCAGCTGTAGCGATTCTGTTCACCTCTTTTCGGATCTTGAATACTGACTTCTTGCTGGCCTGGGACTTCCCCATCTTCTTTACTTCTTTTCCCAGCTCTTTGATCGCTGACCCTTGCTGTACCAATGTAGACATAATAGTGTTCTGGTTCTCTAGGAGCTTCTTCAATGTCTCTTCAACGGTCGGGGGAATTTAAGGTGCCTGAACATAAGACTGCACTGCGACAATATTGAATAAGTTAGACAACTTTGTAATGGTTGTCTGCATCAAGTTGTTGAGACTCTCTAATGTTTGGGAGACTCACAGCGCAGAGAGTGGAACAATAGGCAAGGGCACTGGCTTCAAAGCCGAGATAGAAAGTATGGCAGGAACCGCAACAAGGGTTGTAGATGATGGTGAAAAAATAGTTACGGCACTGGAGGAAGGCTCAGTCGAAGTGGATGGAACATCATCTGTCACAACATTTACCAAGACTGGCTCATCAGACTGGCATGTGGTGGTAGAAGGTTGAACTTTGCTTTTCAAGTTGTTCGCATCCATAAGTGAATACCAAGAGAAAGGCTTCTTTAGTATCACCTTTGTATCATAATCCCTCGGCTCTACCCTCGCATCCGTAAGATATTCTATAATGGTGTTGGGATACGGGGAGGACGCGTCATTTTGCTGAGCGATCACTGAGATGTTGGCCGATATCATGGCACCCACATTGATAAGGTACCCAGCCATAATAGAAGCAACCAAGACTGCTCGAAGAATCAGAAGGTGAGTCTGATTTTGGCTTGGTCCACTCTGCTGTAGACAAAGGTTTGCCACCCCTTTACCTCGAAACTCAGAGTGCTCCGGTGAATATGTACCCCAGCGACAATCCATGGTGGTGGTGGACCTGGTGCTGCTAGAATCTCCGCCAACCAAGGTCGGACTACGTCTCCCAATGAACATTTCTCCAAATATTCCTTTGGCTCAACATCTTCAAAGCCCAAGTATGTGTTGAGTGTATGCTAATCAAACCTCACTTTGAGGTTATGTACCTTGGTCACCTTTGTCCCCTTTTTAATATGTACCACATTAACGTAGAATTCCCGGACAAGGTACTCCTTGGCATTCACTACGCTCTAAGTAAACCACACCCACCCCTTGCATTACTTGAACTGTCTCAACACGGATGTGTTGTACCTCTCTAAATCTGTCAATAGGAACTGTCGCTCAAGGGTGAGGGACCTTGCTGGCCACCATGTACGAAAGCTAGTGAAAGCTGCCAGGCTGACGAATCGCTCCTCTCAAACCTCTTTATTCTTTGTTCTTTCAAGCCCGACAATTGTAGTATCTCCCCTTTTGCCATCGAGGGTATCCTGAACGGTGCATCATATGTCATAGGGACTGGTGCGGCCGAAGGCTCATAATCCTCATTAGCACTTTTCGAACCCACAAAATTGATGTGAGATGAGGACGGCTCATCCCCGAGTTGGAATCTCCCTTGTGGCCTTGACTGTACAGTTGACTGCTCCTGAATAGAGGTTGAGTTGCCTTCTGATACTTCCCTAGAAGGGATATATAAGCTCGTATTTGAGAGGTTTGCACCTCTCCCTCTCCCGTCTATTGTCTTTTTTCTAATTTCCTTTTGTTGGGCAAGAGGTAAGGCCCTCTTGCCTCGTCCCCAAGAAGATTCACCCCTCTCTTTAGAAGTGTCCTCTCTTCCCCTAGATCAAACGATTGTCTGTAGCAAGAAAATGCGATTGTTATTTGCACTTCAATGTTCAAGCATACACAGGAGATATACAGGTAACATATAAACCAGAAGACACACTGAGGGGTCACAATTAAAGCATGCTTGCAGGAACAAGATCCGCGATCTGCAAGGAGCTGCATTAGACTTCAAAACTAGATACAAAAAGCAAAAACTGCAAAAAGGCACTTTCAAATAAAATTTCCTTTTACTATTTTTTGCGGCCACAGATGGGGAATCACGCACCATATAATTTTATTGTGCGGCCGCAAACGTGAAGTGCAGTCCGCACAATTTCACTTGTGGCCATACTACTGAAACCCAAACTCCAACTCTCTCATGACATAGAATTGGCTGATGTGCGGCCGCAACAAGATTTCTGCGATCCGCACAATTAACTTTGCGGCCGCACATTAGAGTCTCTAGGTGGGGACTCTCTGACGACAGGAAAAGTAGTGTTTTGTGGTCGCAATGAAAATTCTGCGGTCCGCAATTTTCACTTGAGGCCGCATATCCCTTATTTCACTATGCTACCCTAAAATCAGTATCTACGGACCGCACAAATTCAAGTGCGGTCATAAAATTCAAAGGTTACGTACAATTCAATTATTTCTATCTAGGTTTTGCACTTTTGTGCACAATTTGACATGGAAACATCATATATACATGAAAATATGTTAACCTAGTCCTTATAGAGCATGTATTAGTTAACTTATTGCAGATTTATCCACACAAGTATACATAATTGAATTCTAATGACAAATGGCCTAAAATAACTAAAAATCTACAAATTAAAAGAAAACGATTAACACAAAATTGAAGCATACCAGATGAATGAATGTAATGAGTGACTGATCAAAGATGTTGTGTGTGTGGACAGATAGAATCACCAAGAAATTTCAAGAGAGTACTATTTTTGTGCTCAGAGAGTGAAAAAGCATAACAATTGCCCCTGCTCCTCTATTTATACTTATTAGGGGTAGAAGGTCGAGTGTGGTAGAACATTTTCATGTGCGGTCCGCACTCTATTACTTGGGGCCCTCTTCTCAGCTTTCCATCTGCGGTACGCACAATTTTATGTGCGGCCGCAGATTTCATGTGCTGTCGCGCATCGACCTCTTTTTTGATAGGATCAAACTTCAGAGTGTTGGTATTTTCAACCTCAAATTTGTGCGGTCTTCATGCCAATTGTGCGGCCACAATGTTCGTTTACTATAGCACTCAGAGTTGTACGGTTCACACAAATCAACTGTTGTCCGCAATTCTTGCAACACTTAGCCTGATTTTTGTCAAAAATTCCTGTAAGTCATGCTCAGCCTGTAGTATACTTCAAATCGAGTTAGAATAAAAATAACACCTAACTACAAGAGAAAAGGGAAAAGAAACATGGGTTGCCTCCTAAGAAGCGCCTGATTTAATATCGCGGCACGACGAAGAATACCATCAATTGAAATGAATGATCTCCACGATGTGGCTATCTCCAACTTTTCCCGAATAGTGCTTCACCCGGTGACCATTGACTTGGAATGCTTTATTGTTTTTGTTCTTCAAGTCCAATGCGCCAAAAGGTGTCACACCCACGATTTCAAAAGGAACACTCCATTTAGACTTTAGCTTCCCGGGAAACATCCTCAACCTTGAGTTAAACAACAATACAAGATCGCCCATTTTGAACTCTTTGTTCCAAATGTATTTGTCGTGAAGATATTTCACCTTTTCTTTGTACAAGGACGAACTTGCATAATCATGGTACTGGAACTCATCTAATTCATTCGAATGTGCAATCCTCAAGTTAGCAGCTGCATCCCAATCAAGATTTAGCTTATTTATAGCCACATGGCCTTGTGCTCTAGTTCCTCCGGAAGATGACATGCTTTTCTGAACACTAACTGATATGGTGACATTTTGATATGTATTTTGTAAGTCGTCCACTAAGCCTATAATGCATCATTAAGCTTCTTGGACCAATCTGTCCGATTAACATTCATTGTTTTGGACAAAATACTCTTTATCTCCTGGTTGGAGACTTCTACTTGATTGCTAGGTTGTGGATGATAGGGAGTCGTGACTTTATGAGTAACACCATACTTGTTAAGTAAAGTGTCGACAGCCTTATTGCTAAAATATGACCCCCCCCCCATCCCTTATAATAGCCCACAGAGTACCATACTTTGTGAAAATATTCTTCTTCAAGAAATCCACCACACTTCTCGCCTCATTATTGGGTAGAGAAACGACCTCAACCCATTTGGACACATAATCCACCGCGACCAAAATGTAGGTGTTTCCACAAGAATTCACAAAAGGACCCATGAAGTCAATACATCACACCTCAAAAATATCAATCTCCAAAATGGTTGTGAGAGGCATTTTATTTTTCTTTGAGATTCCACCGGCCCTTTGACGTTCATCTTATCTTTTCACTAACTCACTTGTATCTTAGTAAAGAATGGGACAATAAAAACCACAACTAAACACTTTGGTTGCCGTTCTCGCTCCACCATGATGACCATCATATGGAGAAGAAGGACAAGCCCCAAGAATTTCATCTCATTCTTCTTCCGATACACATCTTCTAATTACCCCATCTGTACAATCCGGAAGAGATATGGTTCATCCTAATAATAAGCTTGACAATCCCATTTAAGCTCCTTCCTTTGATTTGAAAAGAACTCATTCGGGATGATTCCACACACAAGGAAATTTGCTAGATCCACGAATCATGGCACCTCTTTCATTGAAATATCCAAAAGTTGCTCATCAGGGAAGGAGTCATTGATTTCAAGGCCATCATGCGGCCTTTCCTCCTCATCCAAACGAGACAAGTGGTTCGCCACTTGGTTTTCGATCCCTTTTCTATCTTGGATGTCAATATCAAACTCTTGCAACCAAAGAACCCATCTCATCAACCGATCTTTGGAGTCCTTCTTGATCATAAGATAACAAAGCGCCTCATGATCCATGTGGACAATGACTTTTGCACCCATCAAGTACGGTGGAACTTCTCAATTACAAACACAATGGCAACGAGCTCTTTATCCATAATGGTATAGTAGACTTAGGCACTATTCATGGTCTTACTAGAATAATAGATCGGATGAAAATCTTGTTGATTCATTGTCCCAAAACATCCCCAACCGCTACGTCACTTACATCGTACATGAGTTAAAAAGGGACACTCCAATTTGGAGCAGTGATGATGGGAGTAGTTGTCAACTTGAACTTAACAATTCAAAATCTCTCATGTAATCATCATTGAATTTAAACTTAGCATCCTTCTCGAGAATCTTGCACAACGGGTTCACCACCTTAGATAAATCTTTTTTGAAATGCCGGTAAAACTCCAACGTGGCCTAAGAAACTCCGCACACCCTTCAACAAAGTTGGAGGCGGAAGTTTAGAAATTACCTAAATCTTTGTCTTGTCAACTTCAATTCCATTCTTTGAGATTTTGTGGCCCAGGACAATGCCTTTCTTGACCATGAAATGACATTTCTCCCAATTGAGTACCAAATTTGTTTCTTCATATCTTTCCAACACTTTATCCAAATTTACAAGACAATCATCAAAAGAATATCCAACCACTGAGAAGTCATCCATGAAAATATCAAGGTAGTCCTCCACTATGTCCGTAAAAATAGCCATCATACACCTTTGAAAAGTCGCTAGTGCATTGCAGAACCAAATGGCATCCGCTTGAAAGAAAAAGCACCATAGAGACATGTAAAGGTTGTTTTCTCTTGATCTTCCGAAGCAATAACAATTTGGTTGTAGCCTGAGTAACCATCAAGAAAGCAAGAGAAAGCATGGCCAGTCAATCTATCGAGCATTTGTTCTAAGAAAGGAAGTGGAAAGCGATCCTCCCTTGTGACTTTGTTGAGCTTGGGATAGTCCATATACGATATCCAACCGGTCAACGTTCTTTTAGGAATCAACTCATTCTTGTCATTGGTGACCACCGTCATGCCCCCCTTCTTTGGGATACATTGAACCAGAGAAGTCCATGAATTATTGGGGCTGGGATAGACAACCCCGGCATCCAACCACTTGATAATCTTCTTTTTGACAACTTATTGCATAGCCTCATTGAGTCTCCTTTGATGTTCAATAGATGGTTTCGAACCATCCTCCAAGTTAATCTTATGCATGTAAAATGCTGGGGCTTATCCCCCGATTATCCGCCAATGTCCATCCAATAGCCTTCTCATCTTTCGTAGCACTACGAAAGTGGAATCTACCTGCACGTTAGTCAAGCAAGAGGAAAGAATAACCGATAAAGTAGAACAAGGACCAAGAAATTCATACCGAAGATGTGGATAAAATGGCTTTAATTCCAAGGTAGGAAGCTCTTCAATAGAAGGCTTTGTAGGAAGAGTTATCCTATTTTTAAGATCCAAGGACAATTTTGGGGATGCATAGTTGTACGACCCCATTCCTTGTAAAGAGTTCACATATTCCATGAAGCCATCCATCTCGTCATCATCAAAGTTGAGCAAGACGGCCTCCAAAATATCACCCAAATTGATCATAGCACTTGTTTCATCAACAAAAACATTGGTTACCAAGTCCACAAAAGAGCGCATCTCATTGCTATTTGGTTGCTGCATGGACTTACACACATGGAAAACCACTTTTTCATCACCAACCCGGAATTTAAGTTCTCCGACTTCAACATCACAAAAGCCTTCCTCATGGAAAGGAAAGGTCTCCCAAGAATAATTGATACCTCATAATTAATTTCACAATCTAGAATGACAAAATTCGCTGGAAAAATGAATTTATCAACACGAACCAAGACATCTTCAATCACTCCCAAAGGTCTCTTCATAGTACGATTGGCCATTTTCAATCTAATAGAGGTGGGTCTTGGTTGCCCAATCCCCAAAGTCTTGAAAACTAAATATGGAATCAAATTGATACTTGCCCCAATATCACAAAGAGATTTTACAAATTTGGCACTTCCAATTGTACAAGAAATCGAGAAAGCACCGGGATCCTCCAACTTAGGAGCCATTGAACTCATAATTTCACTCACTTGATGACTGCTTTGATGGTTTCAAAATTCATTGACCGCTTCTTTGTCACGAGATCCTTCATGAACTTTGCACAACCGGGCATTTTCTCTAATGCTTCAACTAATTGCACATTGATTGAGAGACTTTTCATCATTTGAATGAATTTTCTGAATTGGTTCTCGCCATTTTGCTTGGCAAGTCTTTGAGGGTATGGAGGTGGAGGCTTAGGCAATGGTACCTTAGCTTTTTGCACTACTGGTTCTGCTATATTAATAATGTGATCCCTATAAATATTCAACTCCTCTTGAGTCTCTTTCACACTATCATCAATATCAATTCGAACCTCATTATTAGGTTACACCACATTGTTCGGGATCTCCTCTTCTTGCACCACTTTCTCATTATCCACAAGTTGCCTTCGACTTGAGGTGGGTGCCTTCCCATCTCTTCCACTTCTTGTAGTAACGGCCATGGAATGCCCTATGTTGTTTCTACCCTTTGGGTTCACTACCGTGTCACTTGGTAATGCCCCATTAGGAAGAGAATTTAGAGCTTGAGAGATTTTCCCTATTTGAACTTCTAAGTAGCGGATTGATATGTTGTGTGAGGCAAGTTTCCCCGAATCAGCAGTCTTTTCCATTATTTTCTTGAAAATATTCTCAATGTGCCCCATATTATTGTTTGAAGAACTTGGACCATGGGAAGGATAAGGAGCGGTTGTTGATACATCGGAGTCCTTTGAAAACTCTACCCTCAGTTGCCTTGATTGTTGTTCCATCCGCCTTAATACCCCATAATTTCCTAGATTATTTTTGCTCCAATTTCCTTGATTGTTGTTATTATGCCAATTTCCTTAATTATTGCCACCATTCTAATTTCCTTTGTTGTTTCCACCACTCCAATTTCCTTGATTTTTAGAATTCCAATTGCCTTGATTGTTTTGAAGTTGCTATTATTGACGGTTCGGACTTTGGAAGTTGTTTCTTTGCCCTTGAAAGTAGTTCACATATTTCACCTCCTCTTCTTGTTCATTATAAGCATCATCTTAATCAAAACCACTATCCTCTTGCACATAATACTCCACTCAATTTCGCGCTTGTGGACCCTTGGTCCTTCTCTTGTTTACCATCATGTTCACCCCTTCCATGGCATTGACTTACTTAGGATTTTACTTTTGATGAAGTTGAGCCTTCACTAATTAGTTCATGGTAGTAGTCAATTTGGCAATGGCTTGCCCATGGTCATGCAACTTTCTATGGAGGTGGATCATGTTCGGATCACCTTATGGAACATTGGCCCGGGATTGCCACGCTGATGATATTTCGGCCATTTTATCCAATATCTCACATGACTTTGCCTAAGCCGTAGTCATAAAGTTCCCTCCGGCAAGTTGATTCACTAAACATTGGTTGGTTGTGTTAATCCCATGATATAAGGTCTGTTGAATCATGTTTTTCTTTATATCATTGTTGGGACATTCCTTGACCATTGTTCTATATCGTTCATATATCTTGTGTAGTGGTTCATTCAGCTCTTGCTTGAATTCCAAAATCTCATATCGAAGTGTAGCCATGTATCTGGGAGAGAAAAACTTAGCAATAAAGTTTTCCGCCAACTCATCCCAAGTACATATGGAATGGTTCGGTAATCATTCCAACCAATCTAAAGCTTTCCCCCATAGAGAGAAGGGAAAAAGCCTTAGCCTCAATGCATCCTCAGAGACATTTGTTTGTTTGCTCCCCAACAAGTATCCACAAACCCTTCAAATGTTTATACACATTTTGACTTGGAGCACCAATGAAGAAACGTCGTTGCTGTAGCACAATTCCATGTGCGGTCTGCAGATTTCTTCAGCTTGGTAGGAAGGTGAGTTCTGTGTCTGTACATTTCTGGTTTGTGGCCGTGGGTCAACTTATGCGGCCGCACAATTCTTACGCGGTCTGCACTTCACAAGGGTTTCAGGACCTGGTCTTTTTGCATATTCTCTAAAATTTAAAACTTTGTTAGTGAAAGCCCAGTTCTACAGCCGCACAATTCATGCATGGTCCGTGCATTGCTGAAAATCCTCTTGGGGTTTGCTTCTTGGTTTGCGGTCGTAGATGGAATTATGTGGTCCGCAATTTCTTCTACGGTTGCAGAATTCCTTTTGCAGATCGCACGTGTTTGCTTTAGCGCCCTTTATTGCCTTGTGTTTCGGAACACTCCTTTTTGAGTCAGATTTCATCGTGGGAGACCAAACTTCCAGCATTCCTATAATTTGCACAATTTCATTAATTTTGGGAACACAAGTCGATACATTCAGACTAAGATAAGAGCAAAAAGGTGCCAATAAGCAGTTAAAATCCCTACTTATTAGTGCGATTGTGATTGATATTTGTATTGTGTCAGGGTACATAGCAATAAGGGTAGATATTTTTGTTATGTTAGGGTACATAGTGATAAGGGTAGATATTGTTATTATGTCGCATGCAGAGCGATAAGGGTGGATACTATTATTATGTCGGTGCAAAGCGATAAGAGTGGTATTATTATTGTGTCCGGTGCAGAGCAATAAGGGTGGATATTGTTGTTCTATCGGGGTGTAGAACGATAAGGGTTAATATTATTATTGTGATGAAATGTGGAGTACGAGGGTTAAATATGCATATAAATCCTTTATGTTTGTCATGCATTTCTACATGATTTTATGTTGTATCTAACATGCTAATTTATGCATCTGTTATTATTTGATGATTTGGTTGTCAAGATGGATTTACCTATGTAAAGTTGATATCTCATGTCTTTTTGAGTTATCGGTAGCGTATCAAATTGGTATGATAAATAAGTTGTCATCGTGCATTGATATATTTGATTCTTGGAAGGTAATCTTTAATGTTTTATTTGGAAATTGATACAAAATTGAATCTTATTGGGCACAAGTTTACAGTCATATATGAGTATTCAACACACATATTATATTGTGCATACCTCTTCGTTAGTGGGGTTGGTGTAAATTATATTTTTTTGGATATATCAAATTGGTAGAGTTTATTTATTACCCTATCCAAGATGTACACCTTTACCGTTGATATTCTTTATTTTGTGATTCTCTTTATGGAATATTTTCTCTTCACTATACATGTTATTGAGCTGCACAGGTTCTGCTAAGTGAGTTTCTTTTGAATTAAAACTTTTGTCACTACTTCTTCGATGTTAGTCAAGATACTTGATGATAGGCTATAATTGCATATTTTAGTCGCTTATTACACTCTAATTTCTGCACTTAGTTGAGTTTGCGCTTTAATCGCTAGTGTTTTGCACTAACGATGTGTTTTATGCCTTGTATGAATGATTTCGAGTTATATAGATGTTATGGAATGAATTCAAGTGATTTGGAGCTTTGAAGTCTGAGTAAAAGCCCAAGAATTTAAGCCGGGATCGTATTTGGGGATCAACGGATGATAAAACAACAAAACAAAGACTCGAGGATGTATATTGCGCACTATCTAGTAAAATAGACATAACATTTTGTTCAGAATTCCATTCGGGGTACACAATATATGGTTGGAAAGCTAACTCAAAGGGCTACAACTGTCATGTTTTACGTTTTTCCAACTTCAAAACGAAACAGGGTGCAAAATGCAGTAGAAAGGGTACCTCGGTCGTCACCGCGGTCCGCGCCGCAGTTTGAGGTAGTGCCTTCCGCGGTTGTCACCGCGGTCCATGCCGCGGCCGTGGCAGTCCGAACGTGAAATATTATCCTTTTTTGCGTAGGATAAGGTATAATTTTTTGGGCCCGACCCTACTTGGTATATATACATGGAAAAACGGTATTTTTGAGGAGTTGGACATATTTTTGACACATATTTGACCTAAGGAGGCAGAGACACAATAAGAGCAAGGCGGGGAATTCTTCAACAAGTTTTTCCTCCTCTTCTTATTTTTCATTGTTGGTTCTGACTTTTGATATTGTAGTTTTATATACTATTATGAATAGTTAATTTGTTAACTAAGGTTTTGGTGAAACCCATTGGGGATGATTTGGTTGTTATATTAATATAGTTTTGAATTGGTTGTTTATCTC
>MU731922.1:6393-16436 GCA_026770625.1 Nicotiana glauca
CCTCAAATTCCAAGTTTACACTTTCTTAGGTTTCAAGCCCTAACCTCTATTTCTACCCCTTAACTCCTTGGATTTTCATTGTTAAATCCTTGTTTTTACACCATAACAACATTATTCGAGTCTATAAATTCATACCTGATGGAATCCCCTTCGAATCCTCTCCAAATCGCCCAAAATCGCCTCTTCCCGAAGTCTAAAATGTTTTCTTATCTTCTGAAATTAGCGAACATTGTTTCATTAAAACCCTTCAGCAAATTTTCGCTTCTGCGGTCCTGCTACCGCTTATGCGGGACCGCTTCTGCGGCCATGTGACCGCTTATGCGGTTTTCACTTAACTCCCCTAGGTGCCGCTTTTGCGACTAAAAGTCCGCTTATGCGGTTTCCCCTCAACCGCTTCTGCGATGAATTGGCCGTTTATGCGGAAGGACTTCCGCTCCTGCGAAAATGCCAGGCCCCCTCGAGTACCGATTTTGCAACACCATAGACGCATCTGTGGAACCGCTTATGCGGCTCCTTTTCTGTATATGCGGAAATATCAGAAGCCAGATACACCAGACCTGCAACAAACATCCAAATTCACCGTTTAACCACCCGAAATCGCCCTGAGGCCCCCGGGAACTCAACCAAAAGCACAGACATGATCTAATACTTCATTCAAACTTGCTCGAACCTTCGAAACACTATATTTAACATCAAAATCATCAAATTTCACCAAATCAAAGCCTAAGTTCTTCAAGAACTTCTTAAATGCACTTTCGATCAAAAACCCGACCAAACAATGTCCGAATGGCCTGAAAATTTGCAGACATCTCCAAAAAACACCTAACGAAGCTACTGCAACTCTCGGAATTCCATTATGACCCTCGGATCAAAATCTCACCTATTCACCGGAATTCGCCAAAATTCCAACTTCGCCAATTCAAGCCTAATTCTTCACCGGACCTCCAAAATCAATTCCGATCGCACTCCTAAGTCACAAATCATCCTCGAAGCTAACCAAATCAGCTGAATTCACATCCGAGCCTTCTAACTATATAGTCAACTTCCGGTTGACTTTTCGAAAACAAGCTTCCTTCTAAGAGGCTAAGTGCCTCGTTTCCAACTAAAACTAACTCAATTCTATACGATTCATTCAAATACACATATTGAAGCATAAAATAACATAATATGGGAAAAACAGGGTGGTAACTCACGTGACAACGGGTCGGATCGTCACAATACCCTTCAGTTATTACAAATTATTATAACTTTGAAGGAATCCAGAAAATAACTAAATAAATTGCATCAGAAATTACAACTCCAACCAAGGAGAGCCTAATTCAGACTCCTAGTTTGACATATGGAATAAACCAACTTCCAAGGACAACATTTTCCAAAGCCTTTCTCTTATTTGGGATATGTCAAAGTTCCAAGGAACTTCAAGAGTTCCAGGCAATGCTTATAACCTAAATATCAATAGATGGTCACAGTGCAGTGTGAAAGGGCCAACCCTCAAATGTCCAAGTTCAGAGAGAACTCAAGGTCCCAAGGCAAGGCTCGTAGGAGGGGGGGGGAGGGGTAGAACTTAGAGACTAGGAGTAAATGTAAGTGCAATTAAAGGGATTTAGGGGGGGCAGGCTGGTTGTCATGCCCAGCAATTGGGATGCTGACACACCCCTGACCAGCATGTCATCCTTAGAATTGGGGAGTTAAGACCTTGTTGAAGGTCAGGTTCAGCCTGGACAACAATTGGGACACTTCGAGGCCATACCTTAACTCTGCACATATAGGGGAATGGGGTGTGGGGAAAATTATCCGTACTAGCAGAAAGATACAAAGAAAGAGCAAGCAATAGTATGTAGGTATTTCAAAATTAGCTTTACAGAAAATTGAAACTAGACATGGATACAAGGACTATAAATAAACACATTAGAATGACACTCAAATTAATTTTAGGACATGCCAGTTGCAAAGAAGCAAGTAAAGAGAAGCAGTAGCCTTGTAAAAGCCAAAGTGTAGTCAAGAAACAAGAATACTATAAGTTCATAAGAGAATTGTAATTTTTAGTATGCTTAATCGTGTGTATAGTGTTGAAGGAAGTCATGTATTTATAGTGCAGAAAAGAAGCAGAAATAGGTAAGAAAATAGTTTGAAAATCAATCACACAAGGTTTCCCTTTAATTAAGGGATTCTAATTTCAAACGGACAAAGTAAATAAGGAAAGAGGTTAATTAAACACTTGTCAAAGTAGTGTAAGAAGGAGTAAATACATAATAGTAATTTAAGGAAAAGATTTTGGACAGTGCACGTTTGTATAATTGAGGAAAAGAATCAATTAACAACCAATGAAATCAAAGTTACAGGGTTTGCTCGAATGAACCAAGTCAAGAAAATGCAAAGAGAGGTTTTACTTAAAAGAATTAGCAACAATCAATTAACCCCAAAAACGATTCTAATTCGAACATAAGTTGGAAAGCCTTTTTGAAGAAAGGTTTTAACACACATATAAAAGGGATGGTCATGCTAATCAGAAGAGTCTAGTATATAAGAATTTATGTTCATACACAAAGGGGTTCAAACTCAGTACATAGATCCAAAGTGAGTTTGAGAGAGTCTAAGGCTCAAATAGAGCCCTAGTCTAAACACACAAGACCAAACTCGACAAAAACCCCAAAATCCTAGGGTTTTTGACTTGAATCAGATGCAAAGAAACAAAATGAGGGAACAAGAAAATACAGTAGAACTTTTAAAGCAAACAGAGTAAGGAAATTAATTCGAAACATAATGAAAGTAAAAGAAACAGTAGAGGAAAACAGGCTTAAGGGGCTATTATGGAGGAAACTTAAAAAGGTAAAAATAGTAAGAACACTTAATGAACACAGTAGAAGAATATAGTAGGCAAGATCACAGTGGAAGCAGAGCATAGTGAAAAGCATACAAGCACATAATGTAGAAAACACAGTAGAGGAACATGCATGGTAAAAGAATAACATAAGAAGATAGTAGAGACAAACATACACAAAGAAAGGGAAAAGAAAATTCCGAAAACACTTAAGCATTTTCAGAAACCCTAAATCGAAAAGAAGTGACTTTGAAAGTAAAATTTTTAAAGAAAAGTTGGGGAAATATTTTTTTAAACTCAAAATAGAGCATGAATACACACAAATCTGAAGAGAATCGGAGAAAAACCTCGAACAGCTAGGGTTTTAAATGAACCCTAGAATGAAAAATACTTGGAAAAGGTCCGATCTAAGTTGGATAAGGCTAGAAACAGGCTCAGGAGGTTAAGATATGCCGGAGTCAGGTCGGAGATGGCCGGAAACCTCAAGTCGGCGGAGGTCTAAGTGGAGAACTTCGAGGTCTAGCCTCAATTCTTCGAGTACCAGGCACATAGGAGTAATAGGAGATGAGTATGAGGTTTCCATGGCCTGGGAAGCCATGGATTCTAGTGAGAATCGAAGTGATTAGGGTTAGTTTGGGTGGCAGCAGCTAGGGTTTGAGGGAGGTTGCAGAGAGGATTGGAGAGGAAGGGGGATTCAAGGGCGGCCGGTAAAGGAAATGAATTTAGGGTTGGGGTGTTGGTAGATTAAAAATGGAAAGGGTGTGTGTGAGCCGTTAATCTGTTAGATCAACGGCTGTGATTAAAAGAAAAGACCCGGGCGGGTTATTTGAGTGGATCAGGGGCGAGAAATTTAGGAATTGGGTCAGGTTTAAATAAAAAATAGGGTGTGAAATTGGGGGTTTGATTTGGGCTAAAATTGAAATGTAATGGGCTATGTTTTAAATGGCCAATTTCTACCATTTTAATTTAATTAAGATAGTTATAAGGATTTGAAAAATAAATTAATTAACAATATATAAACGTTAATCTAAAAATACAGGGAACAATTTTATAATTGTAAAGCGCTAGTAATCGTAATATAGGCTATAATTGTAATTTTATGCAATTTAGCTTTAAAATATCAAATAAATTTATAAAAAATATGCAAAAAATCACCTTAATTATATTGTGGTGTAAATATGAGGATGGAAATATATTACTCACCAAAATGATAGTTTTGGGAATAATTATTAGATTTTGTACTGTTAAAACAAATAATAAAATGATTTTAAAAGCTTTAATAATTAGGAAAAATGTCAAAATTCTTGGGAATACATATATGTGCATGTAAATGCTATTTTGAGAGTATTTTGAGTATAAAAATAGGTAGGAAAAAAATGGGTATAAACAAACGGGTCACTGATTTTAATAGACAGATTTTATCTTTAGATCCTATAGGCATGCTTTCTAATTAACTAGATTAATTAACCGTATTAGCATGATTTCTAAGTGCAAAACTGATTTTATATATGTTTCCTATAGGCATGATATCTAAGTGGGCAGAGACGTTAAGACAATGTTATACAAATTCAGTAACTTGCACTGGGAAGATCCTATATACGTGATCTCTAATGCACATTGAGATTTGAAAACATGGGTTCCTGAGGGAGAATTGATAAAACAACCTATAAACAGGATTTCTAGGAGGCCAAGTATGAACTCCAGGTTTCAAACAGTGAGACAAGATACCGCAGGCATGATTTCTAATGGTATGCACATAAAGAATCATCACAACAGCCTACAGACATTGTTTTTATCCTGAACCTACCAAAAATATATAAAATTCCCTCTCCTATATTGTACTAACAACCCCACATCTATTTTTATAGGGATTATTACATTATTATAGACCAATATGAATTAATTACACAAAGCTATTCATTATACCATAGGGAGCCTTAACACTCCCAAGATCAACCTGGAAACCATGCCTTCAAGCAAGCAAGTCCGACGTACACAGGTAGTCCATCCATAATACAGTAATGGGCTTCTGATGTGTCACAGTGTCAAGGGCCTCAGGCACCCCGGGCAATGCTCACACCAGAACCTTACAAAGGAAACAGTTTTGTAATATGTTGAACGACCAGCCCCAATGTATTAGATTTCAGAGGAGTCTTATGGACCCCAGACCATTCTCACACTGCTAGAGGTAGGACCCTAGATAACAAAGAGTAGAAGTTTACACATAGTGTATAAGGGGCAGGGGATAGTTTTAGAAAAAGCAGTTTGATTTTTTTGGGGCAAAGAGGTTCAAAAGATTGTAAATAAAATAGAAACCTCATTTAGCAAATTGGTTCAGGCATAGATAGTAGTAATTAAACAATCACAACAAGATCAGAGACACTTGAATTACAGACACAACTACCTACACATATTTGCAGTACCCAAACTGAATCAAACAAAGTCTCACATTATTGAAGGTTACTTAGCTTACTAATTATTATTAGGTGGAATCGTATAGACATGTATTAAGCAGACAAACATGTTGAAATTTACTATGAACATAGTAGGATAATAAGAACATAACATGAACTAAATATCCAGAAGAAGCATGTTGGAATCTGAAGCACATAACCACAAAGAAATATAGAATAAATTAATGAAAAGGGCTAAAGCATACTAGCGGATAGTAGACTATAAACATATAGTAAACATATCGAGGTTAAAAATAATCTAATCAGACAAGTCATATGGAATACGAATTATAGCATAGTAGTTGAGAAAGAGATGATTAGGAAACATATATTAAGATAGGAGAATGTTGATGTCTATAGTAAACTGACCACGTAGAATATAGAATAGAACATGATAATGGGAATCGAGGCATACCAATTAAAGAAATAACAAACAAGAAGGTGAAGCCAGGTGGAATCCAATAGTCGAGCCTTGGCTTTCAGCCGGCTAGACAATGCAGCAAATCAGAGCTCAAATTGTATGACTGTAAGGGTGTAAGTGTAGGTTTGTAGGTGTGAGATTGTGTCTCCCAGCGTGTGTTTGAAAATCATAACAAGAAAGGGTTTTGTAGCACATAGTAGAGTAAAACCAAATAAAGTAGGAGAATCAATGATACACAACTAAGGCAATGAAATCAGTTAATCAATCAATTAGATTTAAACACAAATAACTTAATAGGACTTTACAGAATTACTATTTCAATTAAGGAGAATCATATACAAAATTAATCAGCAAACAAGATTGAGGTCTAATAAGGAAAGTAATATGTCTAAAAATGTCGGTCATAACTGCGATGACTCAAAAGGTCATTACTTACTTTAGAAATAAATTCTATGTTCCAAGGCCTTAAAACCTTCTTTTTCCTCACCTCAATTGGCATGCACAGTCCACGTGTGTATCCGAAAAATCATTACGTGAAAATCTTTGAAAAATGGTGAATTTTGCTTTTAAAATGAATTTAAGTTGACTTCGGTCAACAATTTGGGTAAATAGACTGGAATCTTGATTTGATGGTCCCACAGGGTCCGTACCAAAATATGAGACTTGGGCGTATACCTGGAATCAAATTCCAAGGTCGCAAGCCCAAGAAATGAATTTTTTAAGAAAATTATTTAATTGAAATTGTAGAGTTTTTGGAAAATCTTAATGTAATTGAATTTGTATCGTGCCCATATTTTAGTTTTGGAGACCGGTATAGGTTTTATATATGATTTAAGTTGATCTTGTAAAATTTGGAAGGAAACGGACTTGAAATGACGTGAATCGGACCTTCAATTGTTAAAATTTGAACGTAAGAGTTCATGAGAATTTTCTTTGATTTTGTTGCTCAATTCATAGTTATTGATGTTATTTGATGATTTTATCATATGAGAAAGTTCATATGATATTTTTGGACTTGCATGCATATTTGGTTTGGAGCCCCGAGGGCTCGGGTGAGCTTTGGATAGGCCACATAGTGAAATTTGGACTTAGGAAATTGCTAGTATATTGCAGGTCTCAAGGCTTCGCAATGCAAGCTCACAAATACGAAGAGCCCAGGGCCAGTAGTACCTCGTAAATGCGAGGTACACTTCCCAAATGAGAAGTCTTCAGTATGTACTAGTTGTCAAAAATGCGACATTCGCATCGCAAATGCGAGTTCGCAATTGCGAACATCCAATTGCAAAGAAAACATGTTTCTTAAGGGTTTGCAATTGCAACCTTGGTCGCAATTGCAATATCGGAGACATGCTAAAATGAATTTTAGACGGGGTTTCAAGCATTTTTAGAACCATTTCAAAAACTAAATACTTTTGGGCGATTTTTCAAATACAACTACTCTTCCAAATCATTTGTAAGTAATTTCTAACTCATTTATTTCAATCTAATCCATCTTTTTTGCATGATTTCAACTCAAATTCAAGGGTTTTCATGGGGAAAATTGGGTGTTTTGGATAGAACTTAGGTTTTACAAATTTTGGGGATTTGGACCTTTATTTGAGATCCAATTTCAAAACAAATTATATATTTGAATTTGTGGATATGGGTAATCGGGTTTTGGTCCGAACCTTGGGTTTTGACCATGTGGGTACGGGGTCGATTTTTGACTTTTTGGAGAAACTTTGGAAAACCTATTTCCATGCATTAGAATTGATTCATTTAGCATTTATTGATATAGTTGTGTAAATTGTGTCTAGATACGAGCAAATTAGTGGTGGAGTCAAGAGGTAAAGCGGTAGTTGAGGCTTGAATTGTGTCCGTGGTATCGAGGTAATTGTTTGGTCTAACCTTAGCTTGAGGGATTAGGAGTTGTGTCCTACTTGCTATGTTTTAGTTATGGAGTACGACGTATAGACATGGTTGACCAGTATCTATATGTTGGTGTCAAGCATGTCCATGAGTCTTATACGATGATTAATGTGACTCCATTTATATTGTTAGTGACTTATGTGATGATTTCTATTGTTGATCAAGTCTTGTGGAAGTAATAATTGTATTTGAATATTGAAGCAATAGCGGTATTTGAATAGTGAAGAGTGGTGGCTCAAGTTGTAAATTAATTGTAGAAGTATAATTGGAAATTGAACCTTATAGAGAATAGTCTTAAATTGTGAATTGAGTTGTGAAGTAAAGGTGAAAAGGAAAAGAGGATTATGATATTATCTCCCTCGCCGGGATGTTATTGTTTGTTGTTGTTTCCCTTTGACGGGATATGATTGTTGTACTATTGTTCCCTTGTAGAGATTTTATTTTGAATTTTCTGATTCCCTTGACCTTATTGCTTTATGATTGTTGTTTGGGTGAGGAAGATTGTTAAAGCACGAAGGGTGATGCCGTGTATGATTTTTTTGAGGAAGAGTGTAAAGCAAGAAGGGTGCTGCCATGGATGATATTTGTGCAAGTGTGTTAAAGCACGAAGGTTGATGTCGTGCAGCACGATGTACCATTCTGTACATTTTTATGAGTGATAATGCACGAAGGATCATTTCGTGCCATGTTTCTGTGAGGTAAAAGCACGAAGGGTGATGCCATGTTGTTCATTTTGGTTATTATGGTGAGGACGAGAGTAAAAGCACGAAGGGTGATGTCGTGCACTTGTCTTTGATATTCCTTTTTTCTACTGATAGTTGAGTTATAGTGTTCTTTACATTCAAATGTTGGTTTATATTGCTATTGTTGTTCCCCACAGCATGACTCCCCCTTCATATATTTAATTGTACTATCTTACCCTTTATTTTATGTTGTATATGATTAACTGCACGGGTTTATTTTGTATTCTGGTCCTTGCCTCGTTACTACTTCGCTGAGGATAGGCTAGGCCTTTACCAGCATATAGGGTTAATTGTGGTGATACTACACTCTGCACTGTGTACAGATCTCGGTACTGGAGCATATAGACCTTAGCTTTGGGTTGCTGCCTTCAGTCCATTCGGAGATCCGAGGTAGTCTTACAGGCGTCCGCAGGCCTTGGAATCTCCTTCTATCCTTTCCTCCTATTTTATTTATGTATTTCAGAGATAGTGTTGTATTTATTTTTCTGACCCTTGTTTGCAGTAGTCCTAGACCGTCTGTGAAATTGTCACACCAGTTCTGGGTAGTTTATGTTTAATGATTTTTATTGGTAATATTCAAATGGTTATATTCTGTTCTTCAGCTTACTAAATTTCTCTGTTTACATAATGTTGGTTCTTAATTGCTAAAAGATTAAAATGAGAAAAAGCTAAATAATTCAAATTGTTGGCTTGCCTAGCTTTCACTAGTAGGCGACATCATGACTTTCGAGGGTGGAAAATCCGGGTCGTGACAAGTTGGTATCAGAGCCCTAGGTTAATTAGGTCACACAATTCAAGGAAAAGCTTAGTAGAGTCTGAGGGACTCCCCTAGAAGCTACAGAGTTTGGAAAACTTCACATCTATTCTGTCTTGTCGTGCAAATTGATTTCTCAATGCTAATTGAACTTATACTCTATGATGGTGAGATCACGTACCGTTTCATCAGCTGACCAGCAGCCCAAGCCCCCGGTAACAGCTCCTAAGAGAGGCAGAGGACGAGGCCGTGCTAGGGCCTAAGGTAGAGGTAGAGCTCACCCTAGAGCTCGAGCAGCAGTACCAGCCGCGGAGCCTCAGGTTGAGTTTGACGACGAGGTTCCAGCCTAGTCAGTTCCAATGGGGTCATCTCAAGTCCCAGAGGGGTTCATAGCCACCCCGGTACTTAAGGATGCTCTGGTCCGTCTAGTGGACCTTATGGAAAGTGACGCCCAGGAAGGCTTTCTTCTTGTGCCACCGCCATCTCTCAAATTGGAAGAGAAGCCCATACTCCTGCTAATCGCACTTCGGAGCAAATGACTCCCTAATTTTAGACTCCAGCAGCTCATCCAGTTGAGGTAGTTCAGCCTGGTATTGTGGTACAGACTAGAGAGGGGCTAGCTATGTCTACTGATGCTTTGTAGAGATTGGACAGGTTCACCAAGCTCTTCACTACCACTTTCAGTGGTGCATCTTTGGAGGATCCTTAGGATTATTTAGACAGATGTCATGAGGTTCTTAGAAATAGGGTGGAGACCAATAGGGTCGACTTTGCTTCTTTTCGTTTGTCTGGATCCACTAAGACTTGGTGGATGGATTATTGTTTGTCTAGACCAGTTGGGTCACCAGCTTTGACTTGGGATTAGTTCTCTCAGCTATTTCTGGAGAAGTTTCTTCCTATCTGATGTTTTAAGCGTCAATACCACAACCCGGGGGGGGGGGGG
>MU731922.1:17369-99994 GCA_026770625.1 Nicotiana glauca
AAGAACCTAATTCTTCTAGGTGTTCCAACTACTACTGTTTGCGGAATAATAAATACTTAAAATAGAGAACACAGAGATTTTTACGTGCAAGACACCTGGCTCAAAAGGTGAAAAAACCACGACCTACTACTCAGTAGGATTTTCTCAAACATCCTATAAAATCATTGAGCCAAAACATCATTTACAAAAACTCTTTGTAAACCTAAGGATTAACTCTAATCCCATTGTGGAACACAGCCTCGACTACTCCGACAACTTCAAGTTAACTCTTACTTGAATACTCTAGGTACCTAATACAATTGCTTCTATGAAAGCTTAAAGGTACAATGTAAAATTATCTACTATAATTAAACTAGAATAAAAGATAGACACAAGGAGCTGGTTCTTCTATCTTGTTCAAGTAGCTGCAAGAGTGCACACTCAAATAACACATAAATTGCTTGCAAAATCACCTCGCCCTTTTTCTCTCAATTTAAGGTTAACTTATGCATATGTGCATTACTTGTAAAATAGAATAACACTGACATTTAATAGGTTAGTAATCAGTGATAGATTGGGATTCAATTGCTACTCTTCTATCGTAGAAGAGTTCATGATGATCTCAAACTCTAACACTATCTTTATCCCAGATTGTGTTCTCTTCATGTAAGGAGTCTTTCTCTCCTTATAAAATATGCAACCTTTTCGATCAGATCAGGAGATATTGATGCTTCATGACTAGAACTTATCTGCTTCACGTGCATCTCACATGTAAATGTTGCTCATGAATGTGCTTTGCAAGATGGACCCTGGTCCATATCTGATTTCTTTTGTCAATCTTAAAAACATCACATGTTCTTTGGCCAACAAATTTTCCCTTATTGATGATGACAAACTTTGTGTTTTTTACTTATTTGGAACCTGTAAGAACTCAGCTTAACCATCAATACCAAACTTAGAAAATTCACTTATCATCAAGGACCAGGTTAATTAGGTTATAAATATCACTTATTTCAGAATGTGAGCACAATATCTCCACCCCCTTTTGGCATCACCGAAAAGTTTCATACAAAGTGCGTGTCCTAGATTTTAATAAGTACTCATGGCCACTAGGGCAACTGCCAGTGCAATCGTTATTTAATCATCAGTAATCAAGCAAACATATTTCAACTATCAAGAGCAGATTAACATTGAACAAGAGAAAAGGAGTAGTCATCATTGACAGTGATATGTTGCCACCACAATCCACAAAAAAAAAAAAAACATTCAAACCATGAGCAAAAAAACAAAAGATAGAAAAATCCCTAATTTGGGTCACTGAGGTACTGAACAAGTTCAGGAGACAAAAGCTAGTAGTCCTAGGGTTTGGGGGAGTTTGAGGATTAGGTTTGGGCTTGGAGAAGATTCAGCATGGTATGAAGAATTCCATCATTCTTCTCATTTTCTTTGGTAAGCTCAGTTCTGAGAACATCCCTCTCAGATTCCACCTCTGCCACACGAGCCTTGAGCCTAGCTATTTCTACATCCTTGGTTGCACATTCATAAACCAGAGTCCTAACTTTGTAGTTGGTGGGGTCTTCTAAGATGAACCAGGTTCATTTGGGATGTCATTGATTAAATAGTCCAAAGCAAGCAGATTATCAATGCCAAAGTTATCCTTGCTCTATGCCAATTCCCATTTCTTCAGAGGCACACCGCACCTATCCAGCACAGTAGTCGGAATAAAACCATAGGGATTCGCATGAGCCTTAGAGCCATTTATGACCCTGTCCAGTTGCTTGATGATGAATACACGCCAATTGATTTGCCTTCCACTTTCCAAGAACTCCATAAGAACTAGATCTATGTAATTGGCAATTTGCCTTCTCTCATGTCTGGGCAATAAACACTTGTTGACAAATTCAAACAAGACCTTGTCCTCAGGCCTCATTTCACTTTTTTGCAAAACCTTGGCTTCGTTCACATCTTTAGAATCACAAAACCTCCTGGTAATTGCAAGAGCAGTAGGAAGAGAGTCTAGGAAAGGCCACCTTTGCCTTGTATAGTCATCAAACCATTCAGAGGGTATGTCTAGGATCTCTTCCAGTTTCTCTGCATCAAAGTGCACTTGAACTCCTTTCACCAGGCTACTAATCTTGCCATCCTTAACCTCAGCAATCACCATAAACTCAATTAACTCATTTTTGTCTAGCCTACCATGGACCATGTCCTTCCATCCCTGAGCAACTAAAGCACCCACCATTCTTTTCATTCTTGGTTCCACCAAGTCTTTTAGTAGTCTATCCTTTAAAGTCTTTATTTTTCCAAACATGGAAAGCTTGTCATGTCACCCTCAGAATCAACTTCTGCTTCTTTTCCACTCCAGTCCTCATCTTTAGAAATTTTTGATTATTTCTTTTTCACTACAGACATTGTCCTCTTGGCTAGCGAAGGTTCAACAGCCTCAAACACAGAGGAAGACTTCTTGGAGGAAGTCTTGGGCTTTTTGGGCTTGGGGGTTGGAACCTCTACTGATGTAACCCTTTCTTGATGGGCCAGTTCCATATCCTCATCTTCATTAGACTCGGAGGATTCTGCAACCTTCCATTTTCCTTTATCCATCCTTTTCTTCTTACTTTCAGCTAAAGCCCTTTGTAGATCAGCCTCCATCTGTTTCACCCTACTTCTTGTGTCTCTTCCCTTTTTCAAGGAAGAGGTAGTAGGTGTTGGGGAGGAATCCTTTAATTTCTTAGAGGATTTGGGAGCACTAGGGGATTTAGGTGTGGTAGAGCATATTTTCTTTGGATCGTAACTTATCTCAACCTTTTTCAGCAGGTCTACTAGGGTTTTTTCAACTGATGAACCAGGTTCATTTCTTTGGGAACCTAAGTTAACCAACCCTTTAGCAGCTTCCCCAGAACAATTTCCCCCAACTTCTTGACACTTTCTTCTACAAGTTCTAGTTCAACCCCACAAATAGTAGGCACAGATAGTCCAACAGTGGGTAAATGATCAACCACTCCTTTCCCATTTCCCCTTTGTTCACCACATGCACCCTCTCTCTCTTTTTGTTTTTCAGAATTCTTTTTACTTCCACTCCTTCATAACTCAGGTAATTTAATATCCCTAATGGGTCCGACCAGATCAAACCTAGTTTCTAGATATTTAGTCACAAATGAACTTACTTAGAAGGGGATTCTTGAGTCCTTTCAAAGTCAGAAGACCCAAGTCCTTCCACCTTACTTGCAGATTTGTATGACTCAGAATCAGAGTTGGAGTCAGAGACTGGGCCTAGCTTTCCTTTAATTTCTCATTCAATTTATTCCTAAGAGCTCCAATTGATTCTATTTTTTGAGCAACCATTTTAACCCTTCTCAGCCTGGGTTTGGGAATAGTGTTGGGTGGAGGAGAAAGAGATGAGTTAAATGGAGCGGGTTGTGTGGGAGTTCCAGTAATATCTTGTGGGTTAGTCATGATCGCTAGGTTTTGAGAGAATTAGAGAGTTAGAATTTTGGAGAAGAAGAAGGTAAGTGATAGTGAAAAATTTGATTGTTGGGAATTATGGAGTTGGTAGGAGGAATAATGTGTATTTAAAGAGAGATACATATTTAACGGGCTATGGCAGCTTTAGCAGTGGTCAATTAAAGGTCTAATCAACCTGAAATTTCAGGTTTAAATGATCTATTTATCCTTCCTAGATTTTAGGCAATATTTACGATTTAGGGTTCTTGGCAGACGGAACTGGTTCAAAGCTAACGGATAAAATTTTCTAGGAATTAACAAATGTATGACTTATACTCATGATTTAAATATTTATATTTCTAATTGTGCAGAGTATAGGAAATATACCTTAGCTTTCAGATGTACTCATACTAATGAACCAGGTTCATCATTTAGAATTCTCTTGAACATGCCTCAAATTATCATAATAGAGAAAATTTTATTGGAGATCAATGAGTCATATTAACACATGTCACAGGAGTATACTAATTAAAGTATAAAGCTGAGTAAGAATTGATCTAGATATTTACACAAGTTCAAAGTTCTTAGCAAAAAAAATTACTTTTTTTTCATTGTACATTCTGATTTAGACCTATTAGGTGATCGTAATTATCCCTAATTCCAACATGTTCCTCTCAAAGTTTTCTCTACTCAGTGCTTTAGTGAAGATGTTAGAAATTTTTTTATTAGTAGCACAAAATTCTACTGAGATCAATCCTTTCTCATAGTTATCTCTTAAGAAGTGGTGTCTAATATCTATGTGCTTAGTCCTCTAATGATGAACAGGATTCTTTGTCATACTTATAGCACTAGTTTTATCAAAGAATATAGGAAAGCAACCAATTTCAATGCCAAAGTCTATCAGCTGCTGTTTAATCCATAGTAATTGAGCACAACAAGAGGCAACAACAACATATTCAGGGTCAGCAGTGGATAAGGCCACTGAATTTTGCTTTTTAGTGGCCCATGATACAAGACATGAACCAAGAAAATGTGCCATACCTGAGGTGCTTTACTTATCCACAAGAAAACCTGCATAATCAGCATCATCATACCCTACTAGATTGAAATTACTACCTTTAGGGTACTAAAGACACAGATCAGTAGTGCCTTTTAAATATGTTAGTATCCTCTTGACAGCAGTCAAGTGAGACTCCTTTGGATTAGCTTGGAAGCTAGCACAAAGCACTACACTGAAACTATGTTAGGTCTGCTGGCAGTAAGATACAAAAGTGAATCAATCATACCCGTATACAACTTCTAATCAACAAATGAACCAGGTTCATCTATGTCTAATTTGGTGGAAATTTCCATGGGAGTGTCTATTTCCTTTGATTAATCCATTATAAACTTTTTGATCATCTCCTTTGCGTATTTCTACTGATGGATCATGGTTCCATTTGGGCTTTGTTTGATCTATAAGCCTAAGAAAAAGTTAAGCTCACCCATCATACTCATTTAAAACTTACTCCCCATTAATTTGGCAAAATCCTTAGTTTATCAATGGTGGCCCCAAAGATTATGTCACCAACATATAGTTGTACTGCTAGAAGATCCTTACCTTTTTCCCTCAAGAACAAGGTACTATCAATTTTATCTCTTTCATAGCCATGTTCAAGTAGGAATTTGGACAATCATTCATACTATACTCTGTGAGCCTGCTTGAGTCCATAGAGAGCCTTGTCTAATTTGTACACATGCTCAGGACATTCCTTTCTTTCAAACACTTTTTCTTTTAGGTAGCCATTCATGAAGTCACTTTTGATACCCATCTGATGATGAGTGAATTCAATGTGTGCTGCAAAGTCTAGGAGGAGTCTTACTGCCTCTAGTCTTGCAACAGGAGCAAAAGTCTCATCATAATTTATACCCTTCTCTTGGCTGTAACCTTGTACCACAAGTATTGCCTTGTTTCTTATAACAGTTCCATCTTCATCAACTTTGTTTTTGAAAACCCATTTTGTGCTAATGACTGATCTATCCTTGGTTCTTGGAACTAATTGAGTTCATCTTGTGTTGCATTTAACCAATTTGCATCCTGTAAAGTCTCAACAACATTTTTAGGTTCAATAAGAGATAGGAAAGCATCAAAAGCACATAAATTCTTTAATTATGATCTAGTTTTGAATCCAAAGGTTGGATCAGTAATAATGTTCTTAGTAGGATGAGAACTTTGATAGTTGTGAGGTTTCACAACCAACTGATTTCTGCTAGATATTTCTCGCATGTTCTCTTACTGAGGAACAAGGTCATGAACAGGTTCCTTTAGGGGATTGGTTTCAGTTCCTCTTTGATCAGTTCCCCCTATCAGGTTGTCTTGGATTGAAGAACCTATTCCATCACATGTTCCTTCTTTTGGTGTCGCTTTAGCATGTGCTGAGACTTCAGTCAAATCTTTTACCAGCCAAATAGCCTCATCTTCATGTTCCTGTCTCTGAAAAAGAATGTTAGTTTAATCAAACACTACATGCACACATTTTTCAACACACAAAGTTCTTTTATTGAACATTTTATATGCTTTGCTATGTGAAGAATATCCCAAGAATACTCCCTCATCACTTTTGGGATTAAACTTACCTAAGGAATCCTTTCTATTATTGTGCACAAAGCACTTATATCAAAATGCCTTAAGATGTGATATATTTGACTTTCTCCCTTTAACTAACTCATAGGGAGTCTTCTCTACAAGAGGTCTAGTCATGCACCTAATGATGATGTAACATGCAGTGTTTACAACCTCTGCCTAGAAGTTGTGGGGCAATTTACTAGAAAGAAGCATAGTCCTAGCCATATCTTTAAGAGTCCTATTCTTTCTTTCAACTACTCTATTTTGTTGACGAGTTCTAGGGGCAGAGAAGTTATGATCTATGCCATGCTCATCATAAAATTCAGTAAACTTAGCATTTTCAAATTTAGTTTCACGATCAGACCTAATGGATGCAAGTTGATTACCTAATTATTTCTGAGTCCTTCTAACAAAAGCAGTAAACATGTCAAATGTTTCATCTTTAGATATTAAGAATAGTACCCAGGTAAACCTAGAATAATCATCAGCAAGTACCATCGCGTGTTTCTTACCACCTCTGCTCAATGTTCTCACTGGACCATAGAGATCAATATGAACCAGTTCTAGCGTCCTGGTTGTGCTTACCATTTTATTTCTTTTAAAGGATGATCTTACCTGCTTCCCCCTTGCACAGGCCTCACAAACTTTGTCTTCCTTGAACTTGATGTTATGTAGCCCTATCAGCAAGTCCTTGGAGACTAATTTGTTAAGTTGATTCAGACTTACATGACCAAGTCTTTTGTGCCGTAGGAGGGAATCATTATACAACACATTTAATCAATGAGTTCATTTTCTGAAAGAATAGAAAAATGTACAATGTAAATATTGTTAACTCTTTTTCCCTGTAAAAAAATCTTGTTAGTGGTAATCACAAAACATTTGGTAGAGGTAAGTGCTACAAGATTACCTCCGTCACACAGTTGTGACACACTGATTAGGGTATACTTCAAGCCATCTATCAAGTAGACATTCTCAATGGAGTGAGAGTCTGTCTTACTTACCTTTCCAACCCCAATGATCTCACCTTCATTCCCATTTCCAAAGGAGAGATTACCTCCTTTCAAGTCCTCAAGTGAAAAGAACTGGTTCTTGCTTCCAGTCATATGTTTTGAGCAGCACTATCCATGTACCATATTTGGATGCTTCCCTTCACTTAGACCTGCAAAAAGAAATCAAGGGTTAGTCTTAGGAACCCAAACTAGTTTGGGTCCCTTTGTCAAGGCAAAGCGGTAAATCAAATTCACTTTTGCCCACCCAGGTAGCCTATTTCTTTCTTGAACAAAAGCTTTTTTCTTTTGACTGGTCCTTTCTTTTGCATTACATTTATTTTTGTAATGTCCAGTCTTGCCACGGTGTGTGCAAATTTTGTTTTCAGGAAGAGTGAGGTACTTGCTTTTAGGGTCCCACTTAGGTGCTTGAGTCCTATAGCCAAGTCCTCTTTTGTTGCTACTGTGATGTTCTTGTAGCCAGGAAAGTACATCAGAAGCCTTATTTCATTTGCAAGTTCGGTCTAGTTCATGTTTTACCATCCTAGGTCTTCTTTTAAGATTCTTATCTGCTCATCCTTCATGTATAGCTCATACTTCATTTTTCCTAAGTTTTCGTCTAAGATGAGGCGCGTGTAATCAGCTTTCTTGTTTCGTGTTCCTAATTTCAGTTTTAAATTTTCAAACCTAAGCTCTAGGACACTGGTGTCAAGTTCAAGAAACTAGTTCTTCAACTCAGCATTTTTACTGTCACTCTCATTAGCCCTAGATTCTAGATTTTTTCACTTGGCTTTTAACATTGCACACTCGCTAGACAGATCTTCCTTCTCATCAATGAAGTCTAGTAATAGTTCAGACAACTTTTTTTAGACAGAAATTATGTTTGAGATGAAGGACACTTACCTCTTGTTCATCATCTGATTCTCCGACGTCCATAAGTTCTTGTTCATCTCCAGCTTCATATTCTGAGTCCTCATCTGAGGTTTCTCCCCAAACATCAACTATAGCCTTTTTTGACCCTTTGTTCCTTTTGGGTTAAACTTGTTCCCTCTTCTTGTTCCTTCGTTCAGCCCTTTCTTTCTTCCATTCATTTTCCCACTGAGGACAATTATTTATCATGTGATCAATCTTACCATATTTTTAGCAACCCCCGTTGGTCTATTTCTTAAGAGACCTTGGTTTTTTAGGGGTTGTACCTCTTGAAGAACTCATTCCTCTCAATAGGTACTTTTTGAAATCTCTTATGATCATGGCCACTTCATCATCCTCCAGATCTGTACCTTCAGCTATTCTAAGAGCCAGACTTCTTTCCTTCTTGGGTGCATCCATTTTTATTGTTTGCATCCTCAGTTCATAGGTAGTGAGATTTCCAATCAATTTATCCATCTTGAGGGTAGTAATATTTTTTGATTCTTGAATAGAAGTTATTTTGCTTTCCCAAGTCACTGGTATAACTCTTGTTAAGAGTTTGTCAACCTTTTCTTCTTCAAGGATAATTCTCTCAAGAGATTTAAGTTAATTTGTTAATGTTGTTAACCTTATGTACATCTCCTAGATAGTTTTTCCTTCCTTCATAGTGAAATTCTCATATTGAGAATATAACAATGCTCCTCTTGATCTCTTTACTTTAGGAGTTCTTTCATAAGTCACTTGTAAAGTGTCCCATATTTCTTTGGCAGTAGTACAACTTTGAATCATGTTGTACTTATTTGGACCCAGTCCATACACAAGCCATTTCTTGGCCTTGGCATTCTTCTCCCATTTCTTCAAATCTTCAGCAGTGCAGTCAGCTTTTGTCTTTGGCACGTGCACTCCTTCAGCATTCCTCTTTGTAGTTGCCAGGGGATCATCAGTGACTATGTCCCAGAGTTCATAGTCCTCTCGTATGATAAGATCTCTCATCCTGTTGTTCCACCAGTACAGACTATAAAAGAGAGGAGGCCTAGCAGTAGATTGCCCTTCCCAGTTTCCAAGTGGTGAACTCTTCTTGATCTTTTCCTAAGGTGTTAACCTCTTCAAGGATAACCTACTCTGATACCAATTGATGTTTTAAGTGTCAATACCACACAATAGGGGGGTTGATTTGTGTGGTACCCAATTTTTGCTTAACTGAACATTAGAAGTACCTGGTTCTTCTAGGTGTTCCAACTACTACTATTTGCGAATGATAAATACTGAAAATAGAGAACATAGAGATTTTTACATGAAAAACACCTGGCTCAAAAGGTGAAAAATACCACGACCTACTACTCAGTAGGATTTTCACAAACTTCTAGTAAAATCACTGAGCTAAAATAGCATTTACAAAAACTCTTTGTAAACATAAGGATTAACTCTAATCCCGTTGTGGAACACAACATCAACTGCTGCAAGAACTTCAAGTTAACTCTAACTTGAATACTCTAGGTACCTAATACAATTGCTTCTATAAAAGCTGAAAGGTACAATGTTAGATCACCTACTATAATTGAACTAGAATAAAAGATAGACACTAGGAGCTGGTTCTTCTATCTAGTTTAAGTAGCTTCAAGAGTGCACACTCAAATCACATATAAATTGTTGCAAAATCGCCTTGCTCTTTTGCTCTCAAATTAAGTTAAACTTATGCGTATGTGCATTACCTGTAAAAGAGAACAACACTGACATTTAATATATTAGTAATTAAAGTTAGATTGGGATTCAATTGCTGCTCTTCTATCGTAGAAGAGTGCATGATGATTTCAAACTCTAACACTATCTTCATCCTAGATTGTGTTCTCATGTAAGGAGTATTTCTCTCCTTATCTAATATGCAACCTTTTCGATCAGATCAGGAGATATTGTTGCTTGACCAGTAGGACTTATCTCCTTTACGTGCATCTCACATATATAGGTTGATCATGACTGTGTTTCACAAGATGGACCTGGTCCATGTTTGAATTGTTTTGTAAATATTCAAAACTTCACATGTTCTTGGGCTAACAAATTCCCCCTTTTTGATGATGAAAAACTCTGTGCTTTTTACTTATTTGGAACCTGTAAGAACTCAGCTTAACCATCAATACCAAACATAGAAAATTCACTTATTATCAAGGACCATGCTAATTAGGTTATAAATATCACTTATTTTAGAATGTGTAAAGCACAATATCTCCTCCCCTTTTGGCATCATCGAAAAGTTGCATACAAAGTGTGAACCTCAGATTTTAATAAGTGCTTATGGCCACTAGAGATTTCCTCATATTTCATTTATGTATTTCAGAGACAACGAAGTATTTATTTTTCGAACCCTTGTTTGTGGTATTCCTTGACCGTCTGTGAAATTGTGACACTAGTTCTGGGTAGTTTATGTTTAAGGCTTTGTATTAGTAATTTTAAAATGGTTATATTCTATTCTTCCACTTATTAAATTATGTTGTTTACATAATGTTGGTTCTTAATTGTTAAAGGATTAAAATGGGAAAATGGTAAATAATTCAAATGGTTGGTTTGCCTAGTTTCCACTAGTATGCAACATCACGACTCCCAATGCTGGAAAATTCGGGTCTTGACAATAACAATCATGGCCCAAAAATAGGCCAGTGATACAATTAAGGAAAGCAGTTGCAATTACGAGTCACATATATCAGGAAAGAATGTGTAAAAGAAGAGATAATTTACAACACTAAATAGGCAAATAAATCAATTACTCAATTTAATTAACAGCCAAAGTGAACTGGCTAATGTTATAGCAAGCTATAGAATAATTAGAAACCATAGGGCATAAAGATGTAAAATCAGTTGAAAAGTGAAGGAGGAAAAGCGGAGTAAAACACTTAAACATTTTGCAAACTTCTTTAAAAATTGAAACCCTAGCTTTTAGGGAAAAACAAAAATCGGTTAACAATAATAGGGAAAATAGCAGAATCTTAAATGAAATGCAACAAACGAACTCAATCCACTTCAGATCTAAAGGGATCTAAACGGATTTACCCAAAAATAATTAGAGTATATAAAAAAAATAAACATAGGTGAGAAAAATCTAGCTTGAACCATAGATTTGAAGCCATAAGCATATAGATATTAGTAGTCACAGACATAGGTATGAACACAGACGAATTCTTTGAGAACATAAGCAATCTAGACAAAATCTGGTTCAAATCTCTTTGAGATTCGTTCAAGCAATATGAAAAATCATAACACCAGTAGAGATAGGAGGCTAGATAAGGCCTGGAATAGAAAAAGAAACCCATGAATCGAAGGGATTTTGGTGACGGCGAGCTACGATTAGGAGGAGGGTAAGAGAGAAGAGAGGAGGAAAGGTTTCAGAGGCGGCGGGTTGGGACAAATGAGGTAGGGTTCGGGGATTTTGGTACATTAAAAAGGGAAGGTAAATCCTTAACCGTTGATCTTTAGAGATCAATGGCCGGTATTGAACTTAGGTTGGGACAGGTATTGGATAAGGGTTATGGTTTATCGATTAAGGGTTGAAGGGTTAATTAATTGGGATGGGGTGGAGATTGCGCTAAGGTCCGAAAAAATTAAATTAAAAGATGTTGTATGTTAAATACCCAATTAATTTGATAAAATAATTTATAAAATAGCTAATAAATGATAAAAAATGATATTTATTAATAAAAATGATTCAACATAATTACTTAATATTATGAAAATATAAAAGGTCATTTTCTTGTAGAAATAAAGTAATTATGGGCTATTATTGCAAAGTTATTGCAACTATAGACTGCAGATGTAAATAGGGTTATGCATAATATAATTATAAATATAAATGACAAAATTAAGGAATAAAATTATCATAAAACCATTTATGATGCAATTAGTAATTATTTATATAAGGGATAAATTAATTAACAATCCTTTAAAAATGCAGAAATTATGGGAAAATATTAATTGATGCTCATGCATAGTATGCATGCATTTAAAAATATATGAGAGAAAAATTGGGTATCAACACTGATTTCAACCTAAGTTTAGATTTGTTACTTATTGAGTACATGGGGTCGGTTGTACTCTTACTACACTTCTCCAACTTGCGTGAAAACTTTGGAGTTGTTGTTGCTGTGTACGACAGGAGATGACATTGAAGATGTACCTGTGTTCCAGTTATAGCTGCTTCCTGTTCTTGGTAGCTTTAGATTTGAAAATCTATTTATGTATATTTTGAATAGATGATGTATATATTTGTTACAACCCATATTCACATACGTTAGCTTATGCCGTAAGTTAGTCAACGTAAATCCAAGAAGAGATCATCTTTGAGATGACAATAAGTTAATCATGTTGGTCTTAAATGATACAAAGGTGTATAAGGGTGGTTGACAAGTATTAGAAGTTAAACAAATCAATGATGTTGTCAATCATAGTTTCGAGTAAACCTAGAGGTTCTTAATACACTCAAGAGGCCGTGTTTTAAGGTATTTGAATAATATAATACCCGTATCATCATAATTCTTGAGATCAAACAAGTTATGAAACAAAAGTAGATAAAAGTTGTTGCAACTTACGTTCATAATTTTACTTAAACTTTAGGTCAAATGTTACTAAGATTTTCTCCTTATTTACTTTGAATATTGGGGTGATATACCTACATAATTGAAGATCTATGAGTCTAGTTTTCAATGCATTTAACCGTTTAGAGAAACGATATCAGAGTAGAGAGAGATATTTGTGTTTTTGCGAGACCTCAACAAGCACCTCTCTATGGGTCCCACATAGTCTGTTTAAGAGATGTGGATATATATAGCATGCCTAGAACTCGTTTAAAGTCATTCATTTTTAGTATATTCAGACCTTAGAACCATAGAAATACCCTCTCAAGGTTCTCTCAAGATTCAAGACCCAAACAAAGGGCAAACAACACAAATCAAATGTCGTAAATCCCGTGGCGCTAGTAAGATTCTTGTTCTTCTTGTTGTTGCTCATTATTGTGTTGTTCCAGATCGTGTGGGAGGTTGTTTTAAAGGGTTTATGTTCTGTAAATACTCCCTCAAGTTTTTAATATCAAACCTAGGTGATTTCAAGCCTTCTAATGTGATTCTAGTACCGAAAAACTTTAATTGATTGCTAGTTTCGCCTCCATGTTGTTGTGGCAGAATTAGAGGGATATTTCGTGGACAATTAAGGCCAAATTGTAGTTTTTCGTTCTGTCTAAAGGTAAGGAACCTCTTACTCTACATGTATTTAAGATTATCCGAGTTGTGGCTATGTTATTGAAGCTAGAACATGTGAAATATATATCGAAAGGCTTTGTAGTAATGTTGTCGGTTGGTAGACTATATTGGGAGGCTCATTATGATTAATATTGATGTCATTTGGGATTTTGGGTGATTGTTTTCACTGGTGGGAAGTCATATAAATAGGAGAGGTTCTGTCTGTTTCATCGTAAAATAGGTTGACATAATAGTTACAACGCTTAAACGTTAACGATAGTGTGATTTCTCCGATTGTAGACTAAGGAGTCATGACATTTGCATATCTTGAGGTTAGGAAGTATATACAATGTATGTGAGGTTATCCCTTTCCTTCTTTTGCACCACTCTTATTGTACATAATATAATAAATGAGCTTCCAAAGATAGTCTACTTTTAGAAGCTAGCAGTACTTATATTGTTTCCCCTCTTATGGAACGAGTGATGTTGATGTTGCTTCTCTTATTCTTACATTATAAATGTTGTTGGTACTTCCTGATTCTTATAAGGTTCATAGTAAATAGTTAGTCCTAATAACGTGTACAAAGGATACCGACCTTACGTCGCTCTAAAAGGTTTAGAACGTGATTCCATAAGTCAAGCATGCATAATATATGTGTATCTATTTTACCTTACCGAGTCGCACTAAAGTCAGCCGGGTACAACACCTATTGTGCAACCACTGATCAATTGAGTTTTATCGACCTTCACATGGCCGGGTACGATTTTATCGAGCCTTATGATGGCTGGGTAGGTTTTTACCGAGTCCTCTTTGATACCGGGTACGATATGATGCTGATAATGCCCATAGAGGCGTGTGTTTTAAAATTTTGTGTATTTATATATCTCTATCATGCATTTCATGTCAGTAGTCCACAAAGGTACCCAGATGTTGCAACTTGTACATTCTCTATCCTTATTCATATTACTATTCATATTTATGATTTCCTGCCTTGCATACTCGGTACTTTATTCGTACTGATGTCCTTATTATTTGTGGGCACTGTATGTCGTGCTGCAGGTCCTAATAGATGGTAGACGTAGTTTCCCTACCACAGTAGGCTGCCCAATTCAGCGGTTATTGGCGAGATCCCTTCTCTGGACTTGTCTTGGTCTTGGTATGCATTTTTGTTATAGACATTATGGGTATGTCGGGCCCTATTCCGGCCATGTTACAGTACTTATGTTTCTTTAGATGCTCATAAATAGGTGTTTACTCATGTATAGTTTGGTACGCCTTGTCGGCTCATTTTGGTTATACAGTCTTTCATGGCAATGTGGTAACTCGTATCTTATAAATAGTTTCCTGATTGTCTGGTTATTCCATGTAAAGTATGTTCATGCCATTACCTTTCATGGTTGGTTGTTCATGATCCATATCTACCATTTATATTGATCTCATCGGTCCTTAAGGGTAAGGAGGAAGGTTAGATGAAATGTACGTTGGTGCTCGGCAAGTATGGCCCGGGTGCTATTCATGACTCTCCAGTTTGGGTCGTGACAATATTTTGTACCAATTTTGTAAATTCTAAGTCTTAGATGCTCATGAGTTGTACTACAAACCCTTGAGATTTTGTATAGAAAACTTAGTTATTTTGTTTATTGATTCATGTTATCCTATTTAAGTTGTGTTGTCTACCATTTGGCTTATATAGAGGGTTGGGTTAGGTGCCATCACAACTAGCCAGATTTTTTGTCGTGACATAAATCCTTAGAAATTGTGTTAAATGGTTTGTGTTGGGGTGTCGCGCCCCCTTTTTCCTTGCGGAATCCGGATTTATGACATTTGGAAGGACAAATTGTTCCCTTTTGGGAATTGGGTTTAAGAGAATTGAAGAGTCGCCACCTTATGATTTAAGTGCATTAGGACACTTTAGAAGAGTTTTATTTGGACAACCAGAGATAGGTTAAGGGCTTGAAATTATTCCGAGGGGAAGGTGTTAGGCACCCCTCAGAATTCACTAGTGTGCTTCCCGGCCAAGTTATTGTTGTGACAAATAACACATAGGAAAGTAGGACTTCAAATAAGAGGTGATTTACACATAAAGTATAGAAGTAAACAAAGTCGGAAAGCATTCAAGAGAGTTGATTTAGAAGTAACGTTAAAAAATAGATTTAAAGAAACAAAGAACGAAGGGAATGAGGGCCCTAGGTTTATTAATAATCTGGATCACCCCACACAACACCCGGTAATCACTTTTACACGTGGTGTTATTGTGTGTCATCATATCCATATCTACCCTTTCCTACCCCGTTAATGTATTAAAGAGCGGAATAGTATCGTTTTCTTATTGCATGCTATTACCCACCCCGATCCTACCAATCCCAGAGGTATTTGGGATTACTAATCCTAGAGGGAGGAGATATTGGGCTTATTGGTGGTTTCAAAAGGTTAAAAATACTAAGGCGACAAACAAAACACACATAGTAAGTTAGGGGGAGAGCATATAGACAAATAACAAGGCTCAGACAGACCTCCTTTAAATTAGAGAAAAGCACATAGTTTAGCATGTCTTGCACGTACTGTTTAAGGTCTAATTAAAACTTAAAGATTTGAGGCATACTGATTTATTACATAGTTCATATAGGAAGCCCGACTCAGGCCTGCCTGCTGGTTGTAGTTAATAAAATTTGATTTGGTTTACAAGTTTATCCTGAGGCTTGCCTAAGTGTTGGACGAAGCACCTATACGGATGATTTCTACTGATTTCAGAAACAAAGAAGAAAATTGATTGTAGGTCGATTTAGGAAAAAATAAAGTTGCTAGTTTAAAGCGAGTTTTAAGAGAAGATCACAAGTTCTGCAATTGGTAATGCATTAGTACTGATAGTTTTGAACTTACCAACGAGTAAGGTGATTCAGATTTGATTATAACCCCTATAGACATGCTTTCTATATATTTTCCAACTTAAAATATTGTTATAGACATAGAAGAGGACAAAAATTCTACAACATGATATCTAAGCGTTGCGTGATATCTAATTATATTTTTTGGTTATTAAGAACTATAAACAAGTTTGCCTAGTGAAAAGCGAGTATGCAAGAATCAGAAAGAACCTATAGGCATATTTTGTACATGCGTGTGCAGAGGCTATAGACATAATATCTACATGAAAGTGTAGGATCCCTACAGTCAGGGCATCTGAATGAGAATGCAGAAGTTCATATAGACATGGTAACTAAATGAGAATTGATAAGTTCTTCAGAGGGAAGTTCATCATAAATAAGGAGCATACAAACACGTTAAATATGAAAGAAGGCTGTAGTGTCATTGTAAAATTAGTGGAAAACCCGGTATAGAAGAGTCTAGCAAGAAGCCCAAACTTAATTCAAAGACTCGAAATTAGTTTGAGAGAGTCAGGGGTTCTAAAAATAAACTTAGTTCAATCACGTTATATGATCAAACTTGGCAGAACCCTCAAATTTAGGGTTTTCACCTTGAATCAAGTACATAGGAGAAGGCAAGTGGTCGAAATAGGCTCAGAGGTTTCAGAGAAGAACTGAAACCTATTGCATGCTTCGAACATGATATCAAAGTAACAGGCAAAACACACTCAAAGAAAAATAGAGGAAAACACTAATAGGAGCAGTAAAAGGAGAATGCTTGAGAAGTTTTCCAGAAGAGACTTAAAATTGCGCTAAGTAGAAGGCAAATAAGGAAACTTAAGAACTTAGCATGAAAATATAATAGGAGAAACATGCTTAAGAAGGTCCTTTTTAGAAGAAACTTAAACAAGGATCAGTAGAAGGAAAATAGTAAAGAACACAATAGAGAAGTATAGTAGGCGAAACATAGCAGAACATAGTAGAAGGAAAATACGAGAACATAGTATGGAAAACATGGTAGAAGAACATACAAGCATGGAGCACATAAAACATAGTAAAAAGAACATACAAGAACGGAGTATAGAAATTCAATAGAAGAGCATACAAGAACAGAACACATACAAGAACGTGGTAGATAAAAACACAGGAGCAAAGTAGAGGAAAATACACAAAGGAAAGGGGAAAGAGAGGCAGAGAAACACTTAAATAGTTTTTCAGAAAACCCTAGATCGGAAAGAAAGATTTTAAAAAGTAATCATTGAAAGAAAAGTTAGGGAAATCATTTAAAAACTCAAAGAGGGCACATATACACAACAAATCTAAATAAATCGAAGAAAACCTCTGAGAGTTAGGGTTTCATAAGAACCCTAGAGATGAGAAATTCTTTGAAAGGTCACCTATCTGAGTTGGAGAGGTTAGAACCAGGCTCAAACAACTATAGTACGCCGGAGCAAGGCTGGAGAAACATGAATCGATAGAGGTCTGGATGAAAACCTTTGAATTCAGGCCTCAAATCTTCAGGTATCAAGCATATAGGAGCAATATGAGGTAAGTATAGGACTCCCACATCCTGAGAAGCCATGGAGTCCGATGGGTTTCACGATGGGGGATGGTGAGACGATTAGGGTTCAGAGAAGGTTCGAGAGAGTTTGAGAGGGTGAAGGGATTCAGAGGCAGCGTCTCAGGTGAGAATGATTTAGGGTTGGGGGTTTGATAAATTAAAAAGGAAAGAAAGGATCGTGGTCGTTGATCATTTTCATAAACAGCCTGGATTTATTGGGGAGCCGGGGTGGTCGGATTAAATTGGGTCATCGGCGGGTAGTTTAGGAATTGGGCCAGTTCAATTGAGATTGGAATTGGGGTTAAATGGGGGGTCGATTTGGGCTAACATTTAAATAGGTAGGGCTAGCATTTAAATAGCCATTTCCCCCTTTTTATTTTATGAAAAATAGTAAATAATTTTTTGAAATAAATTAAAGGTACCAAATTAATTAATAATATGTAAATACTGAATTACAACTACTGGAATATTAATTTTGTAATTATAAATGCATGTAAGTATTAAAATAGGCTAATATTATAATTATATGCAATTTAGCTTTTAAAAATACTAATTAAATTTGTAAAATGTGCAAACTATTACCTTAGCTATATTTTGGAATAAATATGAGAATAAAATAAATTAATCACCAAAACTGATAATTTGAGGAATAATTGTTGGTTTTGTATTGCTAAAATAGGACAATAAATTGATTTAAAAATCTCTTAATAATTAGGAAAAATACTAAAACTTTTGGACACACACATATATATGCATACATATGTTATTTTGAAAGTATTTGGCATGTAAAAATGTACAGGGAAAAATTGGGTATCAATAGCTGCCCTTTTTTATCAGTGAAGGATGAAAGAGTTGTCGGGTAAAGATATGATGACCAATTTGACCGAACATAAATGTTTGAAGAATTTGACCATGCTCTGGTTCCTAAGCTGCCTACATATCCCTGGTCTTATAGGAATGAAGCCATACGTAGTTCAAGATCCTTCAGCAGAATATGCCGATGGAGGATTTCCAAGAACGAACGTGATATTCAGGCTTGGGATGGATGATGAAAGCCTAATAGGGCTGTGGGAACTGGAGTAGGATCGCTCATGTTGAGACGGTCATTGCTCTCCAATTTACCAACAAATAAGCAATATAAGTGCATATTGTGCACAAATTTAAACATGATGCAATTTACCATCGGACCATCAATGTGTCCTTGGACGGTTAGGATGACATCCTCAGACCATGATGTTCTGGGCCTTGAACCGTATAATAAAGGATTCACAGGGCATGAAATGATTCTCTCGATCTATGAGAATGATGCCTCCGAACGATTATGCCTTTGAATAATGATAAGCAAGAAATTAAAGGGATATTCAGGCCATGACATGGCATTCTCGGGCTATGAGGATGATACCTTCGAACAATGATGCCTTCAGATAATTTGGCAATTTTTCAGCCGATGATATGTAGTATGTGGCAATCTTTCAGCCGTACAAGATGTAAATAAAGGTGGCGATCTTTTAGCCATGCGAAATGTAAATAGAGGTGGAAATCTTTCGGCCATGTGTCGACGCCCCTTGTTTCTCGCAAAATCGGGTTTACGACATTTGGGAAGACAACTCTATTCCCGTTGGGGAATTGGGTTTTTGGAATTGAAGAGCCACCACCTAATGATTAAGTGCATTAAGACACTAAGGTTTTGAGTTTGAAAATTAGAGTTCGGGTAAGGGCTAGAAATTATCTGGAAGGGAAGGTGTTAGGCACCCCTCAAGATCCACTAGTGTGGTTCCCGGCCATGCTATGTTGTGACTTTAATGCAAATAAGTATACAAGTAATTTCACACACAAGGGTTACAAATAGATACGTGAAAAGCATGTTGGAATCAAGATCTACAATTTGTTTGAGGGGAGAGTCTAAATGCAGAAAATTAATCAAGACATTGAATAAACAAAGAAGAAAATTTAGAAGAAAAGGAGTAATGCAGTAAAATTATAGAGGAGTTTTGGGTAGTTGAAAAAAATAGAAATTTATTGATATTAAACAATGTTACATAAAGGAAGGAGGTCTTAGGTTTGTAAAACACATGGATCATCCACACAACACTGGTAACCAATCGTACGCATGGTGTTATCGTGTGATCATCATCTCCATGTCTACCCTTCCCATCTCATTAAGGTATTAAGCACGGAATGGTACCCTTACCTACTGCATGCTATTACCCGTCCCACCTATCAGTCCCGGAGGTGCTTAGGACCACTAATTCTAAAAGGAGGGAGCTTGTCTTTTCAGAGGTTTTAAAAGGATAAAATTCTAGGGCAACAACTAAAACACATAAAGCAGTTAATGGGGAAATAAGTACAATTAAATGCTCAAGTAGGACTCCTCACTTAAAGAAACTAATTGTTTAGCATGTCTTACACATAATTGTTTGGTCTGAATTAAAATTAGCATAGGAAGAATTGATTTACCACATATTTCCTAGATAGGGAGTTCGGATTAGTCATGCTTAGATGTAGTTGTCGAAAACTGACAGCTGATTAACTATTTAACCATTTGTCTGTGTTAAACAGGACCTATAAGCATGACATCTATTAATTCAGAGACGGGGGGGGGGGGGGGGGGGGNAGTTCTGCGAGTGTTAGACGAATTAGCACTGATTTTAGATTTGAAAGGCGAGTGGGCAATTCAAATTTAGTTGATTACTCCAATAGGTATGCTTTTAGGCGTTACTAATTTTGTTACGAAGAAATCCTATAGGCAGGTCATCTATATGTGATTGATTATTTTTTTAGACCCTATAAGTAGATTTCCCTAATGACATATGCCCATACAAAAATGCAGGAAGTCCTATAGGCATATTATCTATAGAGCTTCAGCATCGATTTATTGACATGGTACTTATACGAAGTACAGAAAATCCTATGAGACATGGTGTCTATGTGGAAATGCTGAGTTTGAAAGTACTAATCCTATGAAAATTATTTCTATGTGAAATATAGAATTGAAATAATATGCATCCTATAGACATGGTATCTATGCAGGATTGCAGAGTTTGAAAGAGGAATATCCTATAGACATGATTTCTATATGAAAATGCAGAATTTAAAAGTGATAACCCTATGAACATGATTTCTGCCCCTTTGGCATGCATTCAATCCCATCCGTTTTTCACTACACCCTAGTAGTTAATACAAAGTTTATTACAAAGCTTATTACAGACCAAATGAATAAAAAAAAATCAGTGATTACATCTATATCTAATCCTAGGGTTTTTAAACTTGATTTCGATGCAGAGATGAGAAGGCAATCTATTGAAACACACTCAGAGACCTCTTTCAGAGTCTCATGATGTCACGACCCCAGTTCAACCTCCATGAACATGTCGTGATGGCACCTAGTGCCTATGACTAGGTAAGCCTAACAATGTGGAAATTTAGCAACTTAACTTGCGGAATAAATATTTTAATGCTAAACATATTTAAATAATAACTGCAAATAAGGCCGATAGGCCTAAATAACTCAAAAGAGATGCGGAAGTATACAACTCAATCCCAAAACCCGGAAACTCACGGGAACCGCAGGCTAAAGGGAACATAGTACACTGCTCTAACTCCAGAATATCTAAGCAACTGGAAGAAAAGGAACACATAAGTTCAAAATATTTTCTCACATAATTAGCACCTCGGTGCTCAAGCCATAGGCAAAGATTCGCCTCAAGTCCTCCAGACTGGCCCAACATTAAACTCACAGAGATTACGTCTCGACCCTTGATCGGGGAATCACAAGCCATCAAGGCACATATAATACTGAGCGCTCACGTGCGCATACAAAGAATTCCAAGAGTTATATCTCAAGCTGAATCAAGTACGCACGATGAGAATTTAAGAAAGTGAAGTTTTCTTAAAGGTTCTGCAGCCTCCCGAGGATAAATACAGACGTCTCCATACCGATCCGTAAGACTCTACTAAACCTGCTCATGACTCGTGAGACCCAGTAACCTAGGCTCTGATACCAACTTGTCACGACCCAATTTACAAACTCGGTCGTGATGGCACCTCTCGTGAAGACAAGGCCAGCCAACTAACCCAAATAACTTCTTTACCAGTTACTAAACATAAGTGAATAGAATAATACAACTTAACGGCAATAATAATCAGTATTTACAACACCACATAACGCGACCGGGGTGTCACAAGTCACGACCATCTATGAAGATGAAGTCTCTACTATACATTCTAGAAATACACTTAACAAGATGTAAGAATAAAGTGAAATGATAGGGGTGCTGCGAACGCTGGCAGTCAACTTGCTAAAACCTCTACAACTCGGCCGTCATACAGCCAATACCCCCTACCGGGTGAATAAATACCTGCAACTGCACGCGAGGTGCAAGGAGTAAAGTGAGTACTCTAACTCAGTGAGTAATAATAGTAAATAATAACTGAGCAGCAAGAAATCATGTAAAGCAACCAACATGCTATACTGAATTCGGGTACCATTTCTGAGAAAAATAGTGAAATCGGGGAAATCTTTAGAAATACTTTGGCTCAGTTTAAATCTCTTTTGAAAATGGTCTTTTTAATGATTACGAAAATATTTTCAAAATAGTTAGTATTTTATAGCACTGAAAAATCCGCCCCTCCGGCACAAATACCACATTATGTCAGGTAAAAGACAAGAAGCATGCAAAATGAGCACATAAAAGCTCGCCCCTCGGGCAATATCTCAAGCTGAACCAGCTCCTCGGGCTCACTCTCAACAACACTCTTGGCCCCTCGGGCTCCCTCTCCCTGGTCACTCTCAGAAACAGTATCACATAATAACCACTGCGGCGTGCAGCCCGATCCACATATCGCTATGGCGTGCAGCCCGATCCATATGGGTACCCGCGCTCACTGTGGATGTGTAGACTCCGGAGGGGCTCCTACAGCCTAAGCGCTATCAATAAGGCCTGAAAGCTTGAACAATATGTACACATATATATATACACTACTACGGCGTGCAGTCCGATCCCTATATATATACTACTGCGTCGTGCAGTTCGATCCATATATATTCCTCACATCCAGGACCTCGGCCACACTCAGTCAGAATATCATCACAAGCCCCTCGAGCATTAGTAAAACAGCAGTCCTCAGCCCAAATTATCATTTAAAAATATCATTTAAGACTCACTTTGAGTAAAAGCGGCTGGGCTGTAAAATAGTGGAGAAACAATATGACTGAGTTCAAGTAATAAGTCAAAACAGTGAGGAAACGGTGAAAATAATCCCCGAAGGGTCCAAATAGTTGGCACGAAGCCCAAATATGGAAATCAGCCCAAACAGCAGTGATAACAAATAATTTCCAGTCAAATACGCTGTAATTAATCAATCAGGGCAGGCCAAGTCACAATCCCCAGCGGTTCTCTACCCCACGCCCACTAACCGGCGTGCAAGTCACCTCAATATAGCACTATGGTGTGCAAATCCGGGGTTTCAAACCCTTAGGATATCATTTACAAGTATTACTCACCACGAACCGGTGAAATCTCCAGCTCGCGAGGCCTTTGCCCCTCAAATCGGCCTCCCCGCGCGTCGAATCTAACCAAAATCAGAGCGAATACATCACACTATGCCAAGGGAACAATTCCCAATCGAAAACAATCAAAATATAACAAAAATCTCGAAACTAGCAAAACCTGAGCCCCGGGCCTGCTTCTCAAAAAATTACAAAACTCACATTACCGGATTCCTCGTCTCGCCACGAGTCCGTACATACCAAGAACTCCCAAATACGAGCTCAAATGACCTATCAAATTCCAATTGGAAATATAAAAATTCAAGCCCTAGCTTTACCCCTTTTTGATGAATTTCACCCGATTTCCATGTTAAATCTAACATAATCTCGTGTATTTAGGCTAAGAAACTTACCTCCAATCGATCCCCCTTGAATCCCTCTTCAATTAGCTCTCCCAAGCACCAAAATTGCTTAACAATGGAGGAAAAATAACATAGGTTCACGGATGAAATATAATAAAAACAGGTCTGCCCAGATGCAAATTTACCCTACGCGAATGCGGTCAACACCCCCGCGTTCGCAATGACCAAAAATTGTTGACCAAAATTTTACTCTACACGAACGCGGATCCCAGCACGCGAAAGCGAACCAATAGAAACTCTAAATACGCGAACACGTGCCTCTTTGATGCGAACGCGATGAACAAATTCACAAGGCCCTGATTTCCTTCTACGCGAACGCGTTACCTCCCACGCGAACGCGATGCTTCAGCTGCTAACACTACACGAACACGATCACCTATAGGCGAACGCGATGCACCAAGCCATCAACTCTATGCGAACGCAAGCCTTCCTTCGCGAACGCGAAGGCCCAAACAGGCCCGCACTGCCGCTGCATTTTCTGCTGCAATTTCCAAGTTTAAACTCTCTGTTAGCTCCCCGAAATCACCCCGAGGCCCCCAGGACCTCAACCAAAAATACCGACGCATCCCATAACATCATACGAACTTGTTCCAATCATCAATACACATCAAACAACACAAAAATCATCAATTCACCACGGATTCAAGCCTAAGTTTCTCAAATTCTTCCGAAACTCACATTCTATCAAAAACCCAACCAAACGGCGTCCGAATGACCTGAAATTTTGCACACGCATCAAAAATCACATATCGAAGCTACAGCAACTCTCGTAGTTCCATTCCGACCCTCGGATCAAAATTTCACCTATCAACCGGGATTCGCCAAAATACTAACTTCACCAATTCAAGCCTAATTCTACACCGTTCCTCCAAAATCAATTTCGATCGCACTCCTAAGTCACAAATCATCTCTCGAAGCTAACCGAATCACCGGAAATCACATCCAAGCCTTATAACTCATAAGTCAACATTCGGTTGACTTTTCCAACTTAAGCCTTCCTTAAAGAGACTAAGTGTCTTATTTCTTATCAAAACCAATCCAAATCAACTCTCACACACCACATACCGATAATGAAACATGAAGAAGCAATAAACGGAGAACACGGAACAGTAACACATGAGACGACGGGTCGGGTCATCACATCTACTGTATTTCTATACCATATTCTTAAGTGTTTAATGTTTTATTTCTACTTTACCTTGTTTTAAGACCCGTTTAAGAATGTTTTTCTCTACCGTTTCTTCTACTCTCATTAAGATTCGAACTTTCTATTGTATTTTCTTGTCTTCTCATGAGAATTTTGAAAAGAAATCTTTGAGCATGTTGCCTCCTCATCTGTATGCTTGACGCGAGTTGGAAACCCTAGAATTTAGGGGTTCTACCGAGGTTTGGTCATGTGTTTGAACTAGGGATACATTGTGGAACCCTTGACTCTTTCAGACTCATTCTGAGTCTATTAACTAAGTTTGAACTTCTTTGTTTACGACTCTGAACTTTTAAATTCTTCTATGCTAGGCCCTTCTACTGATTAGCATGATAGCTCTTCCTGCTTAAGTGTGGATGTATGCTTTTATATGTGTGATAAATTCGTTCTTCTGAAAAGGTTTCCCAACTTATAATTGATTCATAATCCTTTTTTAGGTTTGATTGATTGTTACTGATTTTCGTTAAGTAAAACATTTCTTCACCTTTTCTGACTCGATTCATTCATACCAAAATTCACACCTTGTAATTTACTAGCTGTTATTTGATTTCCTTTCCTTATTTGCATAAACCGTGTGCTGTCAAGACCTTGTCCTTAAATAGACCTTTATGTATCTACCCCTATTATACTACCATACACAAAGTGTTTGATTAATCTCTTTCCTTAATTATTTTTACCCGTTTGAAATAAGAAGAAACCTTGTGAAATTGATTTTTAAAACTATTTTTTCTTACCTATTTGTGCTTGCTTTCTACACTATAAAAACATGACCTTCTTTAATACATTAAATATTGTTAATACTTTCAAAACATTCAATTCAACACTTTTACACACATTATACACTTGAGACACTTACAATCTCATAGTTCTCTTCTAAAATCATAGTGTTCTGATTACTTGCTTGCACTTTGGCTTTACAAGACTACTGCTTCCTTTTCTTGTTTCCTCGAAACTGGTATGTTCTAGTTTTGGTTTCAGCCTCATCCCAATGTGTTTATTTATGGACTTTACACCTATGTTTGCTTTGATGTCTTCATTCATTGTATTTAGCATGATTATTTCTTTGCATTTATTTCTGTTGTGAATCCTTGCACCCCTGTTCCCCTATATGTGCTTTGAGTTAAAGTTCAGAGCATGGAAACATGTAAGTTGTTGCTCATGTTTGGACTTGATCCCTTATGGACATCTTGACTACCAAACAATGTGGCCTAACATGCTGGTGGGGTGTGCCAGCACTTCCAATTGCTAGGTATGACCATTATCCTATCTTTACTTTCTCTTAGAATCCCTCTTTGCACTTATACTCTCTTAGCTTCTAAGTTCTGCCCCCCTCCTGTGAGCCATGCCTTGGGACCTTGAGTTATCTCTGAACTTGTACACTTGAGGGCTGGCCCTTCCACACTCCATTACGATTCAATTCTGCAATATATTTGGTTGTGAGCACTGCCCGGAGTCCATTTGAGACTCTTAGGGAACTCCGACACATCCCAAATAAGAGAAAGACTTTGGAATCTGATCTTTGGAGTTGGTTTACTTCATGTTTCAGACAGAAAGTCTGAATCAGGCTCTCCTTGGTTGTAAATTTTTAGTTTTCTGATGTAATTTTACTTTTCTTTTCCTTATTCCTTCTGGGCTGTAATAATAACTTGTAATAACTGTTGGGGTTGTTAGTGAAAAGGGGAGGGTCAATCATGCATGCAAAAGGGTAGATATCATGTTCATAGGGAATATTTACACTTCTACACTCATGTATCATGTTTTTAGCTTGCACTTTTGTATCTCATATAGAGACCATGCCCTAGGTTTCTACTATCACACCTCCTTTCGGCGCTACCACACCCCGCAAAGGGACGTGGTAAAGGGAGTTTTTCCAATTAAAGGACAATCGAAACGGGATTTGTTTATTAAGAGATTCAGAGTTGCCACTTGGGAGATTTATGGTGTCCCAAGTCACCGATTGAATCCGGAATCGAGGAAAGGTTAGACTCTATTTAGCAGTCCGCGAACCAAAAATCCGGATAAGGAATTATGTTAACCCGGGAGAAGGTGTTAGGCATTCTCGAGTTCAGTGGTTCTAGCACGGTCGCTCAACTGTCATATTTGGCTTAATTATCTGATTTTATAACATGCTTTAACTTATGTGCAAATTTTAAATTTCAACCGCTTTTGATTATTATTATTTTATAAGAATTGCAACGTCGCGAAAACACATCTCAAACTACGTCACATCAATGTACCCGCGATTATTGACATATTTTGACTCCGTTGAGATTTGGATTTGGGTCACATAAATGTGCACTCGAGTTTAAGAAAGTGAAATTATTAATACGCACCTAAAGAGATTAACATGTTATTATTTTGGGGAAGGCCATGAAATTCGCTAAACGGCACATCCCGAAATCTAAGTATTTTAATATATACATTTATGAGGGCCCCGCAGCTTGTGTGTTTTATTTGGCGAGGCTCGTCTCATTTATTTTTTAAAAGGATAATCCTAAAGTGACTACATTTCCTATGAAGTTTGTCTCTAAAATAAAAGAGAAAAGGTCCTAAATAATTTACATGCTTGAAGAGCTTGGGCCTCTTATTAGTTATTAGATTACAATAGATGCTACCGGAAAATTACACTCGAACTTGTAAAAATGGAAAATTATTCCGTACCTTATTCTATAAGCGAACTACCAAAGATGAAATTATAAATAGCATATGAGATTGACAAAAATATTAAAACAAACTAAACATTCTCTAATTAATTTAAACTAACATTTTTAGAGGATTGAGACTAATGGAATTAACTACTAGAAGATGCTATTCTGGATTCAAACACTGCCCTATACACTGCCTAATGGAATCAGATTCTCGGTAGAATTAGCTAGATAATTAAGGCTACATTGCACTAGGAAGAATGACGAATCACTAATCCATTGGAGTACACAGTCCTAAAATCTGTCTTAAATACAAACACTAACTAATGATGAAATCTAATTAATCAATCTATTAACTATTTATTTATTATACAAATCACACAACTAACTACATTTAATCTGCAATCAACAACCACAAACTGTGGTTTAAAAACCAAACAATTCCAGTTAAGTACAAAACTGTCTCATGCATTTTTATTGAGTCATGAAACTAAAATCTACAAATACTTATCACATATCTATTAACTACAGATACAACATTAATTCATCAATCACCCTAGCATTTCATTTCACTTTTACATCTCACAGCTACATCAGTGTTGATTCGAAAGTGTACATGGCAATAGGCAAAACAAAACATGAGTGATTAGCACAACAGTAGTATACAACAAAAGCAACAACCAGCAACAGATAGAGAACCCACCAGAATAAATCCCAGGAAAACCAGTAGCAATTTCAAAGATACCGAACAGCAACACCAACACCAGAAACCCAGGTATACAACCAAAAATACCAAACAGAATTACCAGCACCTAAAAAATGAACTCGAAAATATAACTTGATAATTAAAATTGAATCTCTCTTTAGTTCTCAATGAAACAGTATTAGTTGAACCAACTGACTCCTTAAAACTTTCTCTATTTATAGCACTGATTTTCGACCAAAAAGAAGACCTCCCTCCTTTCAGTTTTAATTCTCACCAAGTATTTCACCTCCAGGGATTCAAAAAGGGACCTCCTATTCTGTCCAAGTCTCACTCTATTTGTACTTAAGGCAAACCCGGCCAGCTCTTAAGAGCACTCATACTATTAGAAAGTTATTATTGCCCATAATATTCTCTTACCAACCCATTACTATGTGTCTTGTGCCATTTTTAATTCGTTTGTCCCCCACTACCATTTGTCCACTCTATTAATTAATTCAAAGTTATAGGTAGGTGTATTTAATTACTTCTTTTAACACCATTATGTCTTCTTCCCCACTTATATTAAACAATTCCTTACTTTAACATTGTTGGTGCTTAGTGGACAGAGCACTTAAATTAAACAATTCTTTAAAACTTTAAATCCCAAAATACCCCTGAACTACTGAAATTACAATCCTACCCCCATCCCTTTCAATCTGCACCAAAACATGTCAACTGACCAAAACTGATTCCTAAATAAACACCAAATCACTACAGCTATAACCAAATTCTTAATCAAATTCAACAATTGATCTCACTAAACAAACTCCTAATCAACAACATTTAGGAATCACTTTAACAAAGTCAGATTCAAATCAGAATTAACAGAACAATCCAGTAGGTTTAATTTACTAAATTCAATCATCAATTGAACTCAGTCTTCCATAATAAGCATCAAAATTCAACGACAAGAGATCTTTGTGTTACTAAAATGGCTTATTGAAGAACTTCATTTATACTAGAGGAAGATATATATCTATTTAAAAAAAATGCGGACAAAAATCAAGAAGATTGACTATAAGGGCTCATTACCTCCCAAACTTTCCAATCTCCAATAGCATGTTAAGCAAATAAAATTTGTGCACTAACTCCTTACTTATTTTAATGCTCTACGTTCCCTATGTTATTCCAGATTCCTAATCTTGATCAACTTCACATGCCCATGGAAAGCAGAGCAACCTTAACGATGGCATTCACATTCATGAAAGGCTCCAAACAAACAAAATAATCCACAACATATAGCTATGAACTACTAGCTTAAACAATCAGTACACAAACAATAATAAAACTACCAAAGTCAAACTAAAACACGATGTCGAGCTAACATAATAATGAAAAGAAGATAGAACGGACCTTAATGCATGACATTTCAGATTAATTTGCTTGGAATCAAATACAAAATGAATCCAACAATCAAAAATGGAGATGAGCAACAACAGATGGACCTGAACCAGCAGCGACAAATGATGAAGAAGAAGCTCTGTGTGTGTTTTTCGGCGTGGACTGCTTCAGGTGGTCGACGGGCTGTTTGGTGGTCGGATTTGCTGCTGGCTTTTGTAAGTTCAGGTGAGTTTAGTGGTTATGGAGTCTAGGGTTTCTGGTTGTTGCAGCTGAAGTTGACGGACAACCATGGATGGCTGGAGCTCGCGACTGGAGGGGTCGTTTGGACGTCGACAGTGGTCGTTGGAGGGGTGGTCGTGGGAGCTGTTTAGTTCGCTGGTGGGCTGGAGGCAGCTGCTGCGTTGGCTGGTCGTTTGAGCTGGTCGACGGGGATGGCTGGAGCTTGGGTGGTCGCTGGGGATGACTGGCGGTTAGATAGTCGTTTGGGCTGGTTGAAGAAGGGCAACCATGGTGTTGTTTGGTCTTGAGGGTCGACTGGAAGGGGAAGGGCAGCCATGGCTGGAGAGGTTGTTTGGAGCTTGGTGGTTTGAAGAAGAAGAAGAGAGGGGGCGGGTGTTTACTAGGGTTTGGTTAGGGGTAATGAAAAATGAAAAATGAGAGGGGGGTTGTTTGGGTTATGGGGCAGACCGGGTCGGGTCGACCCGGTAGGTTTTGGGTTGGGTTTGTGAGATATTTGGGCCAGGTTTGTTTAATTTGAAAGATGGCCCAATCCGATTTTTCTTTCATTTTTTGTTCTCTTTTCGTTTATTTGCTCAAAATTAAATATAAAGATTCTAAATTAAATTAATACAACCAAAATTAACTTAAAATACTAATCAACTCCTAATAATAATTATCACACAAAATTAAATATCAATTAAAATAAAATCACAAAATAAAATCACACAATTTGGACATTAAATGCTAAAAATAATGCAAAAATACGTATTTTTGTGATTTTTTAATTTTTGTAAAACAAACTTAATTACTTTTAATTGTAAGTTAAATCCTAAATGCAAATGCGATATAGTTTTGTATTTTCATTAATTTAAACAAACAAACACGCACAGACAAATACAAACAATGAAGGAAAAATAATACAAAATCCACAAAAATCACACACAACCCAAAATTATTTTATTTTTTGAATTTTCTGGGAGTAATTCTCATATAGTGCAAAAATCACGTGCTTACATCTACACTTTTGCATTTCTATAGAGACAATGTCTATAGGTTTCTGCACTTTTGCATCTCATATAGAGACCATGCCTATATGTTTTTGTACTTCTGCATCTCATATAGAAACAATGTCTACAGGTTTCTACACTTTTGCATTTCTATAGAGACCATGTCTATGGGTTTCTGCACTTTTGCATCTCATATAGAGACCATATCTATAGGTTTCTGCACTTTGGCATCGCATATAGAGACCATGTCTATAGGTTTCTGCACTTTTGCATATCATATAGATACTATGTTTATATGCTTCTGCACTTTTGCATTATATAGAGACCATGTCAATAGGTCATTTCTGAAATGCTACATATTGTATAAATAATATGTCTACAGGACTTCCTGAATTTCGCAATTGCTTCTATCACTAGGCAATCATGTTTATAGGTTTAAATAACTAACAACATTTTAGATAACATGCCTATAGGACTTATGCACTCTTGTTTCGATTGTTAAAAACGTTTTAAAATCAATAACACCTAGAAAGCATGCCTATAGGTACTATATACTAAATTTGAATCGTTCATTCGCTTATAAGGCTAAGATCAGTAGTAACGATAATGACTACTGAATCTATGTTCCTGTAATTGAAAAATTCTTTTCCTTAAAATCAGTATACTTCTTTTCTGAAACTAATAGATATCATGCCTATAGGTTTTCGTTTAACACTTAGGCAAGCCATAAGGTAACTTGTAAATTGAATCAGATTCTATTAACTACAACCAGCAGGCAGGCCTGATTCGATCTTCTTATCTGAAATATGTAATAGATCAGTCTACCACAACTCTTAAGTTTAATCAGACCCTAATCAGTATATGTAAAACATACTAAAAACTATGATTCTCTCTATTTTAAGGAGGTTTATTTGAGCCTTTCTATTTGTTATGTGCTTCTTCCCCATATTTGTTATGTATGTGTTTTGATTACCGCCCTTAGAATTTTGTCCTTTAAAACTATAAAATCTCACTTCCCTTTCCTTTAGGATTAGTAGTTCCAAATACCTCCGAGACTGATAGGATGGGGGCAGGTAATAACATGCAATAAGTAAAACGACACCATTCCACGTTTAATACCTTAATGGGATAGGAAAGGGTAGATATGGATATGATGACCATGCGATAATACCATGTGTATAAACGATTGCCGGGTGTTATGTGGGGTGATCCAAATTATTTGTAAACCTAGGACCCCCTCTCCTTTTACTTTTTTATTTCATTCAGAATTTCAAAACTGCTTTTTCTCAAATTTCAGCTTCTTTAACTGCTTTTAACTTCAATTACTTCCAGCAATTATGTGAAAATTTTCCCTTTTTTTACTCGTTTATTCTGAATTTTAAAATTGCTTTCTTCTAAAATTACAGCTTCTTTAACTTCGTTTTAACTTCAAATTACTTGCAACAATTATGTGAAAACCCCCTCTCATATTTGTAACTCTTACTTGTCCACTTGTTGTTTGCACTTAAAGTCACAATTATAGTATGGCCGGGAACCACACTAGTGGATCTTGAGGGGTGCTTAATACCTACCCCTCGGGATAATTTCAAGCCCTTACCCAATCTCTAGTTTTCTAAATTAAAGTTCTTCTTAGTGTCCTAATGCACTTAATCATTAGGTGGCGACTCTTTAATTCAAACCCAATTCACAAAAGGAAATGAGTTGTCCTCGAAAATGTCATAAACCCGATTTTGCGAGAAAAATGGGTCATCAACATTGATACAGAATCAGATCTTGTTGGGCACATGATTACAATCATGTGTGAGTATTGAGCATACATATTATATAGTGCATACCTCTTTGTGAACGGGGTTGGTGCAGGGTGTATTTGTGGTACATGTCAAAATGAAAGAGTTGTTTATTACCCTACCTCAGTTATGCACCTTTACTATTGATATTCTTAGTTTGTAATTGTCTTTATTGAATATTTCCTCTGTATTATACATGTAATTGAGCTTTACATATTTTTAAAAGGGATTATCTTTTGACTTAAAACTGTGTCGCTACTTCTCTGAGGTTAGTCAAGATATTTACTAAGTACATGGGGTCTGTTTTACTTATACTATACTTCTGCACCTTGCGTGCATATTCTAGAGCTGAGTAGTTGTGGATGACAGAGCTTTGCATTGAAGACCTACCAATGTTCCCGATTTGACTTGCCATTTGTTCATTGTATATTAGGACCTCATTTCTGTTTATGTAACCTTCAAATAGCTATTGCATGTATTTCTTTTACCAACATTTTAAAATATAAATTGTAATTGATCATGACTTGTACTCTGAGTCCTTAGGGTAGTTGTATTGAATTCTGATGTATTTTTTATTTATATATTATTAATTTCTCAGTTTAGTAGTAACTCACACTGTTTCACTTACCTAATTGGTTAGGTTAGGTGTCATCATGACTTGGTGGGATTTTGGGTCATGGACAAGTTGGTATCAGAGATCTAGGTTCATAGGTTTGACGACTCATGAACAAGTGTCTAGTAGAGTCTTGTAGATCGATATGATGGCGTTCATACTAATCTTTGAGGGGTTACAAAGCATTTAGGAAACTTTCCATCTTTCTTTCCTTTTCGTGCGACTTTGTTTCAGCTTGAAGCTTATACATTTTGATTTCCTACAATTCACTCATGTATGATATTTAGCACTTGATACAGTGGTGAACCAACAACTTATGGAGTTGTGAATGCGATGCAAAGAGATATGATACTTGATAACCATCTCAATGTGTTGTACAGTTTTGAGAATTGAGTGTGTCGGTGGATCTTTTGGTTTTTCATTTGAGCAGTGAATATGATTCTTATATCTTGTAGAAGAGTGTAGATTTAGGAGGATTAATTGGTTGCCAAGTTGTAGTCACCATGGTAGGGTCATGGGAAGATATTGATTTGAATCTAGCCGGTGGGTTATCTCCTGCGAGAAGATTTGTGGTTTTATATTTTGTATGAGGCTTCTATTAAGTGGAATGCATGTACTATCATTTCAGAGAACTTCAGGAAGGTCTGCTTGATTGTCACAAGGATGATTATTCATTTGACATAGTCTTTGGAGTGTTTTATGTGTAGTGTTACATAAGTTTATGAAGTATTCGGTTGTTTAACAGTGCAAGATGGGGGAAACTATGAAGGAAGGTTATTGTGGGTTACAAACGATGTGTTCTATGGCTTCGAGCCAAGTGGGAGAGTTTGTTATCGACAATCAAATTTCATGATCATGTTTTATATCTGTTTCTAGACTAAGGGACGCGTGTGGATTAATAATGAATTGAAAATGATGACTTTGAGGATGATTTGAGCAAGGGATTGTCTGGATGTACGATGTACTATACTTTGTGGGTAAATGGAAATCTTGGAATGATTCAAGTTTGATATTCGTTGTGGATGTAGAGTGCAAGGAAAATGAATCTCTGGGTTGCTTTTGTTTTGGATATTCTTGTACGATTGGAGCACAGGTTGTTCTGTGGATATTGGATGTGCATCAAAGATTGGAGCGAAGTGGATGACTTGAGAGAAGGCTATGATGAGTTCATATTCATATTTTGTTGTCTGAGTCCTTTTAGTGGGAGGGTTGGAATCAGATATGGGGATTCCGTATTCTTGAAGTTAAGAGACACTACCTGTATGTCATGACCAAAATCCCACCATAAGGGTTATGATGGCACCTAGTCTCTAAAACTAGGTAAGTCGATCACTTACCGATAATTATATCAACAAAAAAAAAACATGATATGATTAAAATTTATTTTAATATAAATAGGGAAATAAGGTAATAAAAGCTAAAATAGTGATATTCAAAACATCTCCCCAGAACTAGGTAGTGCAAAGTAACAAGGTCTAACTAAATAAATGAGAATATCTCAAATATAATATTGTTCGGATATAAAAATGACAGTATCAATGTAAAGATAGGACTCTAAGGAACTACAATAATCATTGAAGCTCTACCTTGAATCATGGGGATCGATGAAACTCTCACTACCTAGATCCACTACCACCAACACCTGAATATGCATAAAAATATGTAGAAGTTAGTATGAATATACTACGGTTAGCACCTAGTAGATATTGATACTAACCTTCATGAACTAGTAACGATGTTCAAGTTATGTGATACTCACTAGTTAAAACAACTTGTACAATAATTCAAATACTGGAAGCAGGAAGTACAATAGAAAAATAGCAATAATATCATTGGACTAAGTGATACTCTTTAAACGCATAAAAAGAACTCAGCTTCAGTTAATAGTCATCAATAGGAATACACACATATGGAACCTCATGCCGACATTATCAGTCACCCTCTCACAATAAAGACCTCATGCCACAATACTAATCACACTCATTAGGAAAAGTCCTTGGGTCAATATCACTCACACTAGCATGGCAAAGACCTAGTGCCAACAACAATCACACTCTAACAGAAGAGACCTCGTGTTGCTCGACAAAGACCTCGTGCCATAATATAATTGCACTCGCACGGAAAAAACCTCGTGCTAGCACGATAAATACCTCGTTTCAATACTCCAAAAATTCGCTCAACATGTCCACATGTGCCAAAAAATCATAAACAATAATGCAAAAGTTTATATCACGAATATGAATTCATAATTTATCAATAAAGTGCATAAGGACACGGAAAATAGTAAAATGCGAAGGTGTATTTAACAAATAACACATTACTATGGCTAAAAACAAGTTTAATGATCATGTTCACATAGCCACAAAGTGATTAATCATGGTTCATATACAATACATCTTCAAATTAAGGCATATGAATAGTCTGAGGTCTATTTCAGTCACAAAACACACATAGCACCCGTATACATGCTTGTCACCTTGTGTACATGTCGCATTTCACATAACACAAATACGCAATTATGGCCAAATCCTAAGGGGTATTCCCCCATATATGGTTAGTGTAACAACTCGATCGGTTGTTTTGAGAGTTAGCATCTCGTTTGGTGATTTGAGGTCTTCACTAATTTCATATTATGTCTTATAACTTGCGTGTATGATTGGTTTCAGCTTTTAAGTGATTCGAGATTTATTTGGAAAGAATTACTCTCATTTTAGAAGCTTTAAGTTGGAAGAGTTGACCAAGTTTGACTATTTCATATTTGATCTCAGAATGGAATTTTGATGGTTCCGGTAGGTCCCGATGGTGATTTTGGACTTACATAAATTTTTGTATGTGGATTTGGAGGTGCCAAGGTTGTTCTGCTTTGAATTGCCGAAAGTTGGATAGTTGAAGGTTTGGAAGGTTGGTAGGTTTGACCGAGAGTTGACTTCCTTGATATCGATTTTGGATTATGGATCCGGGAGTTAGTATAGTTTCCTTGTGTCATTTAGGACTTACATAAAGTATTTTGGGTTATCCCAAGTTTATTTGATATGGTTTGGTCGAGTTTTGGAAGTTAAAAGTTCATTAACAAATTAAACTTGAACTGATGTGCGATTCGTAGTTTTAATGTTGTTGGGCGTGATTTGAGGTCTCGAGTAGGTTCATGTTATGATTTCTGATTGGTTGGTGTTCTTGGACGGGTTCTCGGGGGCATCGGGTCTATTTTGGATGATCTACGAGCTATTTCTTCATATTTTAAACTGTTGGTGCTGATATCTGGTTTTCTTCATTGCGATCGGGACAAAGGGGTATCGTTCGCGTAGCATAATATTGTGATTTTTTACATCACGTTCAAGAAGTGGGAGCATGTTCGTGAAGCTTGAGAATTGTGGCCTTCACGATAATTGGTTGGATGTCATGATCACATAGAAAGGGAGCTAGTAGGGGTATCAGGGGGTTTGTTATTCGTGTCCGCAAGAGAGTTATCCTGTTTGCAAAGCTTCCTGACGATTATCATCGTGTTCGCGACTAACGTAGCGCATTCGCCAAGAATGCTTTGGAAGCTGTGCATTTTGTTCAACGTGATCGTGAGTTTTATTCCGTGATCACGATGTGTATACCTAGGTAGACCTATATAATACTCTATTTCGAGGGCTTCTGTTATTTTATCACATTTTGAGTTAGAAAGCTTGGTTTTGGACAATTTTGGAGGGGATTTTCATGATTTGGATTAGGGTGAGTATAATTGACTCGGATTTGTGTAATTTATGATTCCAACCTCGATTTTACTGTTTGATTGATGATTTGAATTTGAAAAAATGGGAATTTTAGTAAAAACTTTTTAAAATAAATAGATGATTTGAAGGACGATTTGAGGTCGTAATTGGATTATTTCTGTATGGCTGGACTCATATCGGAATAGATGTTCAAATTTTGTTAGTTTTGATGGGTTCTGGGGTGCTGGTCCGGGGTTGAATTTTTGTTTTCATTAAAGATAAAAGATTTATCATACAAAATTATTTTCTATGGTGTTCATTTAGGATATTAAGTAATTTTGTCTAGATTCGAGCTGTCCGGAGGTTGTTTCACACCGGAAGGGCTTCTTAGAGTATTGATTTAGCTTTAATGAGGTAATTGTCTTGCTCAACTTTGTGTGAGAGAAACTACCCCATAGGATTTGGTCTAATTACATTATTTATACTATGTGAAAGACGTGTATAAGAGTTGACGAGTGTATACGCGGGCTTATATATGATAATTTACCAGTTTAGACTGTTAGGCTATTAATATGCTTTTAATTGAAGTTATAGTTATATGGAATATATTTCATTATTGAGTTATTTCCTGTTTCAGTGTGATGTTGTTGAAATTATTGTACACACTGTTGTTGAGTCGTGGGCTATGCTTTAATATGAGATTGATATTGTTGTTTTGGCAATATTGTTCTTATACGGAGCATAAGGGTAGCATTTCACTGTTGTTGATTATGTGGTATGATATTGGTATCTATTGTGTATATTGTCTGGGCGGATGATACTGGTGGAGATTTTGTATATTATCTGGGCGGAGTGATACATGTGGCTATTGTCTTATTGTCTGGGTGAAGCGATACATATGGCTATTGATATATTATGATGATCCGGTCAGTCGTTTCATGAGTTACCACCCCGTTTCCCTTATTTTTGCTTCTTTATGCTTCGTTATCCGTGTTTATACGATCAAGTTGAATAGTTTTCGTTCGGAGTGGATTTGGTAAGAAATGAGACACTTGGTCTTTTTCAAGAAGGTTTTAGTTGGAAAATTCAATCGGATGTTAACTTATATGTTAGAGGGCTCAGATGTGAGTTCTGATTGTTCGGTTAGCTTCGAAAGGTGATTTATGACTTAGGAGTGTGATCGGAATTGGTTATGGTGGCCCGATGTAGAATTAAACTTGAATTGGCGAAGTTGATATTTTTGGCAATTTTCGGTTGATAGGTGAGATTATTATCCGGGTGTCGGGATGGAATTCCGAGAGTTGTAGTAGCTTTGTTATGTCATTTGGGATGTGTGTGCAAAATTTGAGGTCATTCGGACGTGGTTTGGTTGAATTTCTGATTCAAAGCATATTTCAGAAGTTTTTAGAAAACATAGGCTTGAATTCGATGAGTTTTGGATAATTTGATGTTGTTTGAGGTGTTTTGATGATTGGATCAAGTTTGAATAATGTGTTGGTGCTTTTGGTTGAGTTACGGGGGCCTCGGGTGAGTTTTGGGAGGTCAATCAGACCATTTCGTGCTTTAGAGAATTTCAAAAATTGCAGGTTCAGCTGTTGCAGACTTTTGGTATTCATGTTCGCGGGAGAACCCTCACGTTCGCGAAGAGTGAACTGAGGAAGGTGAGAATTTGGCCTTCATTTAAACGAAAAGGCTACGCATTCGCGAAGGTTAGTGAGTCCAGTTCATCGCATTCGCGTGCGTAGTGTCGCGTTCACGTAGAAGAAATTGGGTCATGTGTATTGGAAGCCAAGTTCTGCTTCGTGTTCGCGGAATAGGGGCCGCGTTCGCAAAGGATCGCTTGGGTGAAGCATCACATTCGCGAGGCCTTGGTCGCGAACACGTAGAAGGAAAATTGGTCAACGTAATTTTGTGCTTCGCGAACGTGAGATGTTGACCGCGTTCGCAAAGAAGGAATGCCAGGCCTGGGCAGAATGTTTTACAGAAGTTTTGTTCGCGAATTTGGGGGTATTTTCCACCTTAGTTGCTCGTTTTGAAGGATTTTTGAAGGAGATTAAAGAGCGATTCAAGGAGAAACATTTGGAGGTAAGAATTTCGGAATTAAAACTTGATTCTATTGTGAAATCTATCAACAAATTCATGGAAATTTGAACAAAAATGGAAAAACTAGGGCTTGGAATTTTGCATTATTGATTTAGGGATTTGAGGGGTCATTTGGACTGGGATTTTGGTGGTCTATATATGCATAGACTCGTGGGGTGATAAAGAATCTAGTGATGTGAAAATTTCTGAGTTTTAAGAAGTGAGCCCGGGGCTCGGCTTTTGCTAATTTTGTAATTTTTGATATTTTTCGATTGTTTTCGCTTGGGCTTTGTTCCCTTAGCATATTTTGACATATTCGTTCCGATTTTGGATAGATTCAATGCACGGATGCCGATTTGAGGGGCAAAGGCATTGCGAGTTAGAGTTTTAGCCGGTTCGAGCTGAGTAATGATTGTAAATGATGTCCCGAGGGTTTGAAACCCCGGATTGCACATCGTAGTGCTATATTGAGGTGAGACACACACTTGATGATGAGCGCGGGGTTGTTTACCATTGGGGATTGCGACTTGGTCCGTCCCTATAGATGATTTTACCACGTATTAGACTAATACTTATTTGTTATCATCATGATTTGGGCCGATTGCCATATTTGGGCTTCGTGCCAACTATTTGAACCCTTTGGGGATTTTTATCACTATTTCCTCACTGTATTGACTTATTACTTGAACTTAGTCATGTTGTTTCCACTGTTTTACAACTCAACCACTTTTACTCAGATTTAAGACTTAAATGATATTTTTAAATGTTGTTTTAGGCTGAGAACTACTACTTTACTAATGCCAGAGGGGCTTTTGATGATCTCCGGGCTGAGGGCGGCTGATGGCCAAATGTAAGGATATACTGAGTGATATAAGGAGGAGGGCCTAAGATACATTTATACGCCACGAGGTGGCTTGAGTGATGTGAGGCCGAGAGCCGAGAGCTGATGCCACGAGATATGTTTGATATTGCGCTTGGGCCGTAAGGGGCCCCTCCGGACTATGTACACCCCCAATGAGCGCAGTACCCATTGTGATCTGAGAGTGAGCCCGAGGGGCTAGTACTGTTCCGAGTTGTTGCCCGAGGGGCGGATTTCGATTTGTTATTTACCTGCTAAATTACCTGTTTTACTTGTTGAAAAAGGAGATTCACTTGATATTTCACTGATTTACTGTTTTAAGTGATATTTACTCCTTCGGTATAGAATTTTGTGTGTTTTCACGTGTGTTCTTGCTTTTAGCCATTATTTATATTTATTACTCAATGGGTTGGAGTACTCACATTACTCCCTACAAAGTGTGTGTAGATTCAGGCATAGTTGATCCTGCTCTTAAGTGCTGATCCTCCCAGTCTAGGCGGTATTTCGGAGACCATGAGGTAGTTATTGGCATCCGCAGCCCCCGTGCCTTCCTTGTCTTATTCTTTTCCATGTTCTTCAAACTATTGTACCAGACTTTGTGTTTAGTAGACTTGTATCAGGATCATTAGTTGCTCATGACTTGTGACACCCCGGTTAGGGTTGTGTTGGGATGGTTTTTCCACTATTGTTATCTTTAAATTCCGCAAACTATTGCTATTAAATCATGTTTTAAAATGTCTTATGTTAATTAACTGCTTGAAGAAATGTATTATGTTGGACTGGTTGGCCTTGTCTTCATGAGAGGCGCCATCACGACCGGGTTCGGGGTTACGGTCATGACAAATTTGTATCAGAGCCTATGTTACATAGGTCTCACGAGTCATGAGTGGGTTTAGTAGAGTTTTGCGGATCTGTATGGAGACGTCTGTATTTATCCTCGAGAGGCTGCAGAACCTTTTAGGAAAAACTTCATATTCTTGAAATTCTTGTCATGTGAACTTGTTGATACGAGAACTAAACTTTTGTTATTCTATTCTCTCACAAATAGTGAGGACGCGAGCTACCGGAAGAGGTAGACGAACACCAGTGCCACCCACTGAGGCCACTAGAGGCCGTGGACGCGGTCGTGGTCATGGCGGAGGCAGAGCAGCGAGGGCACCACCTATTGATCCACTAGTTGCCCCAGCTCAAGATCAGGCTCTAACAACACCCGTTCAGGCACCAGTTGTGCCCATCGTGATCTCGGGTCTACAAGAGGCCTTGGCATAGATCTTGACAGTTTGCACTGGCCTGGCTCAGGTAGTTTCAGTTAAAATAGCAGTAGTTACTTCATAGGCCGGGGGAGGTAATCAGACCCCCGTTGCTCGCACACCTGAGCAGGTACTGTAGGGACTACAGATATCGGAGGCACCTCCAGCCCTGCCGGTTGCACCAACTCAGGAGTTCATGGTACCAGTTATGCTGGATGATGATCAGAGTCATCTTGAGAGGTTTGGTAGACTCCAGCCTCCGTCATATAGTGGTGCTGAGGGCGAGGATGCCCTAGGTTTTCTGGATAAGTGTCAGCGGATGCTCCGTACAACAGGGATTCTTGAGTCTAGTAGTGTGGCATTTACCACCTTTCTGTTTTATGGGGCAACCTTCAGTTGGTTGGAGGCGTATGAGAGGCGTAAGCTGGTTGTTGCAGCGCCTCTTACATGGTAGTAGTTCTCCACTCTCTTTGTGGAGAAGTATGTACCGCAGTCCTGCAGAGAGGAGCTGCACAGACAGTTTGAGTGGCTGCAATAGGGATATTTGATGATGTCACAGTATGAATCGAGGTTTTCTAAGTTGGCTCGTCATGCCGTCTGGATGGTTTCGACAGATCGTGAGAGCATCAGGAGAAATATTGATGGCCTTAATTATCATCTCCTTATTATTATGACCAAAGAGAGAGTGACGAGTGCTACGTTCGAGGAGGTGGTTGATATCGCTCATGAGATTGAGACGGTTCGCCGTCAGGAGCGAGAGGATAGAGAGGCCAAGAGGCCTTAAGGATCGGGCAGTTATAGTGGTGCTCCTTTGAGGGGCCAGTTTCAGTATGGTAGAGGTCGTTCTTTCAGGCCTGCTCAGTGAGCCCATCCAGAGTATCGTGGGGAATCTTCAGGTTGTGGTTATCATAGGTCTCAGCAGGGCCAGCCTTCACTTATCACCCGCCCTGCTCAGAGTTTATCTAGTGCCCCATCGGCTCAGGGTTCTTCTATGTCGAGTGAATCTGCTAGTCACTCATGTGCGAGGGGTTCACTTCAGTCCCCTTCTCCAGTACCTGGGATTTTTTTTGAGTATGGAGAGTTTGGGCATGTATGGAGGCAGTGTCCTCGTCGTGTTGCTAGTTTGTCCAAGTAGAGGGGTTAGCCCTCGACTACTGATCCAGTTACTTCACTACCCGCCCAGCCAGCTAAGGGTAGAGGTCAGGCAGCAAGGGGTCGCCCCAGAGGGGGAGGTTGATCAGGCGGCGGTCAGGCCAATTTTTATGCTATGCCAGGAAGATCCGATATCATTGCCACCGATGATGTCATTTCAGGTATTATTTCAGTCTGCCACAGAGATGCTTCTGTATTGTTTGATCCCGGTTCCACCTTGTCTTATGTGTCTTCGTACTTTGCTCATTATTTGGGTGCACTCTGGGAGTTTCTTGCTTTCCCTATTCATATATCTACCTTGGTGGGCGATACTATTGTTATAGACCGTATGTACCAGTCGTGTGTGGTGATTATTGAGGGTTTGGAGACCCGAGTTGATCTTTTGTTACTGAGTATGGTGGATTTTGATATCATTTTGGGCATGGATTGGTTATCTCCGTGTCGTGCTATTCTAGACTGTCATGCTAAAATAGTCACCTTGGCTATTCTAGGTGCACCGCGGGTCTAGTGGCGTGGTGTAATTGATTATGTTCCTAGTAGAGTGATCTCTTTCTTGAAAGTCTGGCGTATGGTTGGGAAGGGTTACCTCTCGTAACTTTCCTACGTGAGGGATGTTGGAGCTGAGGCTCCCAATATTGATTCTGTCCCAATTATGAAGAATTTCTCTAATGTATTTCCTGCAGACCTGTCGGGCAGGCCACCTGACAGGGATATTGATTTTGGTACTGACCTGGTGCCGGGCACTCAGCCCATTTCTATTCCACCGTATCGCATGGGACCAACAGAGTTGAAGGAGTTAAAGGAGGAGCTTCAGGAACTCCTAGATAAGGGGTTCATGTGGCCTAGTGTGTCATCTTGGGGTGCACCGGTTCTGTATGTGAAGAAGAAGGATGAAACTATGAGATTGTGCATCGATTATAGGCAATTGAACAAGGTAACAATTAAGAACAAGTATCATTTACCTCGCATTGATGAATTATTCGACAAGCTTTAGGGAGAGAGGTTGTTCTCTAAGATTGATCTTCGTTCGGGTTATCACAAGCTGAAGATTAGGGATTCAAATATTCTGAAGACAGCCTTCAGGACCAGATATGATCACTATATTGTATCATCCGGTAAAGGACAATGTGGTGGCCGATGCTTTGAGCCGAAAGGTAGTCAATATGGGGTTTTTGGCATATATTCCAGTTGGGGAGAGACATCTTGTGGTTGATGTTCAGGCTTTGTCCAATCAGTTCATGAGGTTGGATATTTTTGAGCCCAGTCGGATATTAGCTTGTGTGGTATCTCGGTCTTCTTTATTTGATATCATCAGAGAGCGCCAGTATGATGATCCACATTTGCTTGTTCTTAGGGGCAGTGTTCAGCATGATGATGCTAGAGATGTAACTATTGGTGATGATGGAGTGTTGAGGATGCAGGTCCAGATTTGCATGCCCAATGTGCATGGGCTTCGGGAGTTGATATTAGAGGAGGCCCATTGCTCTTCATCCGGGTGCCGCAAAGATGTACTAGGATTTAAGGCAGCACTACTATTGGAGAAGAATGAAGGAGGATATTATGGGGTTTGTAGCTCGGTGTCTCAATTGTCAGCAGGTGAAATATGAGCACCAGAGACTGGGTGGCTTGCTTCTGCAGATGGTTATTCACGAGTGGAAGTGGGAGAGGATCACTATGGATTTTGTTACAGGACTCCCACAGACTTTGAAGAAGTTTGATGCTATTTGGGTGATTGTAGATAGGCTGACCAAGTCCACGCACTTTATTCCTATTTGTACTACTTATTCCTCAGAGCAGCTAGTAGAGATATATATTCGGGAGATTTTTCGATTGCATGGTGTACCAGTTTCCATCATATCAGATCGGGGCACTCAGTTTACTTCCTAGTTTTTGAAGTCTGTTCAGTGAGAGTTGGGTACTCAGGTGCAGTTGAGTACAGCTTTTCGCCCTCAGACGGACGGGCAGTCCGAGCGCACCACTTAGATATTGGAGGATATGCTACGCGCCTGTGTTATTGACTTCGGAGGGTCATGGGAACGATTTCTACCGCTTGTAGAGTTTGCTTTCAACAATAGCTATCAGTCGAGTATTTTGATGGCTCCATATGAGGCTTTCTACGGGAGGTAGTGTAGATCTCCAGTTGGTTGGTTTGAGCCCAGTGAGTCTAGGCTATTAAGGACAGATTTGGTTCAGGATGCTTTAGATAAAGTGAAGGTAATTCAGGAGAGACTTCATACGGCGCAGTTGAGGCAGAAGAGTTATGCGGACAGGAAGGTTCGAGATGTGTCCTACATGGTTGGTGAGAAGGTCCTATTGAAGGTTTCGCCCACGAAGGGTGTTATGAGATTCACAAAGAAAGGGATGTTTAGTCTGCGGTTCATTAGGCCTTTTGAGGTACTTCGGAGGATTGGGGAGGTGGCTTATGAGCTTGCCTCAGCTTATCGAGTGTGAATATGATTTTCTATCTTTCTATGCTCCGAAAGTTTATTGGAGACCCGTCCCATGTTAGGGATTTTAGTACGGTTCAGTTGGAGGGTGACTTGACTTATGATGCAGAGCCAACAGCCATTTTGGAGCGGCAGGTTCGAAAGTTGAGGTCAAAGGATGTAGCTTCAGTGAAGGCGCAGTGGAGAGGTCGGCCCATGGAGGAGGCTACCTGGGAGACCAAGCAGGAGATTCAGAGCAGATATCCTCACCTATTTGAGGCTTCAGATATGTTTCTTGACTCGTTCGAGGACGAACATTTGTTTAATTTGGGGAGGATGTGATGACCCGGCCAGTTGGCTCATAAGTTATCGCTCCATTTCCCCATATTTCTGCTTCTTTATGCTTCGTTATCCGTGCATTATGTGATCAAGTTGATTAGTTTGCGTTCGGAGTGGATTTGGTAAGAAATGAGACACATCGTCTCTTTTAACAAGGTTTAAGTTGGAAAAGTTAACTGGATATTGACTTATGTGTTAGAGGGCTCGGATGTGAGTCCCGATGGTTCGGTTAGCTTCGGGAGGTGATTTATAACTTAGGAGTGTGATCGGAATAGGTTTTGGAGGTCCGGTGCAGAATTAGGCTTGAATTGGCGAAGTTTATATTTTGGCAATTTTCGGTTGATAGGTGAGTTTTTGATCCAGGTGTCGGAATGGAATTCCGAGAGTTGCAGTAGCTTTGCTATGTCATTTGGCATGTGTGTGCAAAATTCCAGGTTATTCAGACTATTTTTGGTTGGGTTTTTTATCAAAAGCGTATTTCGGATGTTTTTAGAAGACTTAGTCTTGAATTCGATGAGTTTTGGGTAATTTGATGTTGTTTGAGGTGTTTTGATGATTGGTGCAAGTTGGAATAAGGTTTTAGGATGTGTTTGTGCTTTTGGTTGAGGTCCATGGGGCCTCGGGTGGTCAATCGGACAATTTCGTGCCTTAGAGAATTGCAAAAATTGCAGGTTCAGCTGTTGCAAACTTTTGGTCATCGCATTCGCGGGAGGACCCTTGTGTTCGCGAAGAATAAAATGATGAAGGTAAGAATTTGACCTTTGCGTTCGTGAAAAGGCTATACGTTCGCGAAGGGTAGCGAGTCCAGTTTATCGGGTTTGCATACGTAGTATCGCATTCGCGTAGAAGAAATTGGGTCATGTGTATTGGAAGCCAAGTTGTGCTTCGCGTTCGCAGAATAGGGGCCGCGTTCACGAAGGATCGCTCGGGTGAAGCATCGCGTTCGCGAGGCCTTGGCCGCGAACAGATAGAAGTAAAATTGGTCAACGTAATTTTGTGCTTCCTGAACGCGAGACGTTGACTGCGTTTCCGAAGAAGGAATGTGAGGCCTGGGCAGAATGTTTTAAAGACGTTTTGTTCGCTAAGGTGGGGTTAGTTTCCATCATAGGTGCTCGTTTTGAAGGAATTTTGATGGATATTAAAGAGGGATTCAAGGAGAAACGTTTGGAGGTAAGAATTTTGGAACTAAAACTTGATTCTATTTTGCAATCTATGTAGAAATTCATGGAAACTTGAACAACAATGGAAGAACTAGGGCTTGGAATTTTGGATTTTTGATTGGGGGAGTTGAGGGGTCATTTGGACTCCGATTTTGGTGTTCTTTATATGCATAGACTCGTGGGGTGATAAGGAATCTAATGATGTGAAAAATTCTTAGTTTCGAGAAGTGGGCTCGGGGATCGGGGATCGGGGCTCGGGTTTTGCTAATTTCAAAATTTTTTATATTTTTTCTATTGTTTTCGGTTGGGCTTTATTCCCTTAGCATATTGTGACATATTCGTTCTGATTTTGCATAGATTGGACGCGTATGGAGGCCGATTCGAGGGTAAAAGGCGTCGCTAGCTAGAGTTTTAGCCGATTTGAGGTGAGTAATGATTGTAAATGATGTCCTAAGTGTTTGAAACCCCAGATTGCACATCGTAGTGCTTGATGATGAGTGTGGGGTCATTTACCATTGGCGATTGCCACATTTGGGCTTCGTGCCAACTATTTGAACCCTTTGGGGATTTTTATCACTATTTCCTCACTGTATTGACTTATTACTTGAACTCAGTCATGTTGTTTCCACTGTTTTACAGCTCAGCCACTTTTAGTCAGATTTGAGACATAAATGATGTTTTGGGCTGAGAACTACTGTTTTACTAATACTCGAGGGGCTTGTGATGATTTTCGGACTGAGTGCGGCCGAGGGCCAGATGTGATGATACACTGAGTAATATGAGGCCGAGGGCCTGAGATACATTCATACGCCATGAGGTAGCTTGAGTGATGTGAGGTTGAAAGCTGAGAGCTGGTGCCACGAGATGGCTTGATATTGCGTTTGGGTCGTAAGGGGCCCTCAAGAGTCTGTACACCTCCAGTGAGCGCGGGTACCCATCGTGATCTGAGAGTGAGCCCGAGGGGCTGGTACTGTTCAAAGTTGTTGCCCGAGGGGCGGATTTCTATTTGTTATTTACTTGCTCAATTACCTGTTTTACTTGTTGAAAAAGGAGATTCACTTGATATTTCACTAATTTACTATTTTAAGTGATTTTTACTCCTTCGGTATAGAATGTTGTGTGTTTTCACGTGTTTTCTTGCTTTCAGCCATTATTTATATTTATTACTCACTAGATTGGAGTACTCACATTACTCCCTGCACCGTGTGTGCAGAATGAGGCATAGCAGATCCCACTCTTGAATGTTGATCCTCCCAGTCCAGGCAATGTTTCGGAGACTACGAGGTAGTTGTTGGCGTCCGAAACCCCCGTGCATCCCTTATTTTATTATTTTCCATGTTCTTCAAACTATTGTACCGGATTTTGTGTTTAGTAGACTTGTATCAGGATCATTAGTTGCTCATGACTTGTGACACCCCGATTAGGGCTGTGTCAGGATGGTTTTTCCACTATTTTTATCTTTAAATTCCGCGAACTATTTATATTAAATCATGTTTAAACTTCTTATGTTAATTAACTGCTTGAAGAGATGTATTGTGTTGGAGTGGTTGGCATTGTCTTCACAAAAGGCGCCATCATGACGGGGTTAGGGGTTAGAGTTGCGACATTTATATTGTCAAGGCAGAGTGATAAGGGTGGCTATTATGATATTGTCGATGTGGTGAGATAAGGGTGGATATATGGGGATGTTAAGTGATGGTGTGGGGCTTGTTGTTGATAAAATGGAAGCATTTTGGTTGTTGATTTTGACTTCCTTATGTGTCGTGCATATTACGAAATTTGTTGTGTTATTCTCAATGTGCTACTCGGTGACTCTAATATTACTTGATGATTTAGAGTGTGATAGTAAACTTGCACAAGAATATATCATAACATGTCATTTATATCAGTCCAAGAGTAAGAAACTTGATGTTTATTGATCATGTACATGTATTCTTGTATACTTGCTTTTTTTAGATGTGTTTAGGACTGGTAGCATGTGACCATGCCGGGCGTATTGTGGTATTGAGCCTATGAAAATGACGTGTGGATTGTGGTGAGCCTGTAACTATACCCGGTGAATTATGGTACTGAGCATGAGATCATGGCACACAAATTATGATATTTGCATGCGACAACGCCAGGCTAATTCTGATTATGATCCTGTGACCATTCTAGGTAAAATGTTATATTGGTATGTGAGTTGTCTGTGTGATGTATAATGTGGGCACAAGGTGCCATGTCTATATGATTCGTGATCTGGGACTTGTGATACGCGATTATGAGGTGTGGTACCTCGGGTGATTGTTGTTGTAAACCTGATGTTAGAACAACTTGATTATTTAATTGTCATTTGTTTTTTCTTAATTGGTTTCATTGGTATTCCAGTTTTGTTCTGGTTATTCTGCTGCGTTATCACTTGGTTACTCCTTGTTGCAATTTGTTGCTTTTACTTTCTATTGCTAGCTTTAAATCATTATTCTTTCCATGTTTAGCTTTGTATTGATATTCATTCATTTGTTAGCTTTCTATTAATACCTTGCTCAGGTTGTTATGTCTAGTAGGTGTCGTGACTAGTACCTCTTCACTAATCTACGGAGCTTAGTCGTGATACTTACTGGGTGTTGTCGTGGTGTACTCATGCTGTACTTCTGTACATTTTTGTGCAGATCCGGGTATCTCTGACAGTGGAAAATGTTGATAAGTTACTTGTGATTTACTGCGAAGACTTCAAGGTATACATGCCAGTGCATTCTCAAGTCTCGGAACCATATTTTGTTTCCTTCCTGTACTATTTTTTATGTTCATTCCAGAACAGTATTGTATTTAGAGATTTTAGAGTACTCAATAGAGCTTATGGTTCCTTCTACCAGTTTCGGCAAGATGTATAACTATTGATCATTTTTGGCTATGTATGTCATTTACTTGTTTGTATTTAATGATTAAGTGGTTTAAATCTGTTAGTAAGTCAGTGTGTGTTTGGCTTACCTATTCTTAACAATTATGTGCCATCATGATCCTTAAGGTGGAATTTGAGTCGTGATAAGTTAGTATCAGAGCTCTTGGTTGATAGGTTCTACGAGTCATAAGCAAGTTTAATAGAGTCTTGTAGATTAGTACGGAGACATTTGTACTTATCTTCAAGAGGCTACAGAACTATTAGAAAACTTTACTTCATCCATTCCTATCGTGCAGACTTATTGATTTCGAAGTTTGAGCCTTCTTTCTTCTATTGTCTCACAAATGTTGAGGAAGCGAGATATAGTTACTGATGATGCTTCCCCCAGAGTTGGTGTTGATAGGGGCAGAGGCAAGGCCGAGGAGGACCACGTGCTACCCTAGAGCACCTGAAAGAGTAGCAGCTGAGGAGCCACCAATAGCTTCGGTGCGGGTTGACTTGTCGATTTCCAAGGTACTGGTTGACTTTTTGGTTTTCATTAACGATTGAAGCTTTATTATCCGAAATTATTTCCTATGGCTTTTATTTATGATGTTAAGTTATTTTGGCTAGATTTGAGCAATCTAGAGGTTGTTTTACATGGGAAGGGCTTCTTAGAGTAGTGATTTAGCTTATTTGAGGTAAGTACCTTGCCTAATTTTTTGTGGGAGAAACTACCCCATTAGATTTGGTCAAATTTTATTCTTTGTACTATGCGCAAGACGTGTATACGAGATCAAATGTATTTTTACTGAAAATCCCTTGCCTCTAGAATCGAACTCCAAAAGAGTCAAATCTAGCCAAAAACAACTCAATAATATCAAACACGACTATGAAAATCAATTCCAAATAATAAAGCTCTGATCTTTATCAATAATCAAAAATTCAATATGAGTCTATATATACTAGTTTCGTCCAAATCTGACTCAGAATTGGGGTTCAAATCCCTTTTTTGTTTTTTAAAAAAGTTTGCCAAAATCCCTAATTTTCTTCACTTAGATTCATTAATCAAATGTTAAAATCAATGATCGAATCATGAAAAATAACCAAATCCAAGATAAAAATACTTACTCCAATCAAAATTGTGAAAACTCCCTAAACAATCACCCAAAATCGAGCTCCCAAAAACTCCCTAAACAATCACCCAAAATCGAGCTCCCAATCTCAAAATGTGATAAAATAACTCAACCCACAAAATAAAGTTATTTAAATCTGCCCAGGGGTCCCCTTTGCGATCGCAGGACCAATTTCGTGATCATGAAGCATAAATCAAAAGCTACTTTATAAGACCCTTGGAGAACGCGAACAACTGCTCGCAATCCCGTTTCATCAACTCTTAAGTCTACGCGAATACGATGCCCAACAACTGCTTGCAATCCCGTTTAGGACAAAATGTTAGTTAATAATTAGTTACTCTTTTTTTAATTCAAATTAAAAATAATCAAATATTGTCACGACTTAAAATCCACTAGTCGTGATGATACCTAACCCAATCCGCTAGGTAAGCCAACTAATAACTGTCAAATTCCAAAAATATTAATAAGTCATTTTAACAAAAAGGAATTTTTTGAATATTATAAATTTCTCAAGGACCAGTAGTACAAATCGTAAGCCACTAAGAATAGAGTTTACAAAGCTGATATGAAAAAATACATCATCTGTTTGAAAAGTACATAAACAGAGTTTTATATATCTAAGGTTACCATGAAGAAGAGGCAACTACAACAAGATCGCAGGTACATCTTCAAATCAAGCTCCCATCGAACACAACAACCTCATCAGCCAACATCTGCATGCAATGTGCAAAAGTGCAGTATCAATACAACCGACCCCATGCACTAGTAAGTAACAAACCTAATTTTAGGTTGAAAGTAGTGACGAGCTAGAACATGGTCGGGTCCAACACCAATACCCAACAATAATTTATAGCAATGTAGAACATATAAATAAGGAAGTAACTCTAAAATAGACTGCTTATCTTTTTCACAATTTTTCAAAAATAGTTTTGCTTTCAAGAATAACAATGAAAACCCAAATCCTTTACCGAAATCGTCGAAAATATTGAGATAATTTGAAAATTATAATTTTTCCGAAAATCCTTTTCACGATAAATAATGTGTCTCATTTTCTTTCCAAATAGCAAGTGTGAAATACCTCTATATGCCCACACATCAATGTGTGTAAAAAAGTCATGAATGACGTGATACCCTACAACATGAGAAAAAATACATCTCTATGCATGTATGTCATGTGTGCATGCCAATACCATGTCACTCGGAGATGAATCATGTACTCACATTCTCGGAGTACTCAATCTCACTGTCTCACACTTTCCACTCATCATGCTCAACCACTCGGAACTGTGTATGGCCCATACGGCCCAGGAAAGATCCATCCTAGAACAGATACATCACTTACCATCAGTCACTCGATCCCAAGGAAAGCCAATTCAGCCCCATTATGAAGATCCATCTCCAGGTATATAAATGCTTCGGACAACATCCATGTACGGTGAAGATCCATCCCTCAATATAATCAACCGCGCTGACTAGGATGTGTACAAACTCTGGAGGGGCTCCTACAGCCCAAGCGTTATCATAAGCCAGATCCAGGCATAAATCAATATAACATGTTGTGGCATGCAGCTTGATCCCATAACTGTCACTCATAATCAGGCTCGCAGCCTCGCTGAGTCATCAATTTCTCCAGTCTCACTCATGGGTTCATGATGTTATATATTAGCCCCAAAAAAATGACAAGATGTATCGATAAACAACAGCTAAGAATGAGACATGATATGAATGCATGAATATGACTAAGTATAAAATATCTATGAAATCAGTGAGACGACAGCAAGAAATGACCACTATGGGTCCAAACAATATTAGTATAAAGCCTAAACATGATATCTAGCATGATTGAAAGCTCAGTGAAAACACAAATATTAACAAAGTAGGGCCACTACGCAGTGCCATAGAAACAATAGAGTCTCAATTCACAAGGTACATGCCCACACGCCCGTCACCTAGCATGTGCATCACCTTATAATCAATCACATAGAAAGCAATTCGGGGTTTCATACCCTCAACACTAAGTTTAGAAGTATTAATTACCTCGAACAAGCCAATTCCAATACCGAGCAAGCCATCTGATGCTCCAAGAATGCCATCACGCATGTAGCGACCTCCGAACGACTCAAAACTAGCCAAAAGTAACTCGAATACCTCAAATAAAGCCCAAGGGAACAATTCTAAATGGTAAAGATCAAGTCCTTAATGAATACTTAAAACCGGCAAAAAATCACACCTGGGACCACGCCTCAGAACATGACAAAACTCAGAAAATCCGACAACTTATTAAATTACGATTCCAACCATACTAGTTTCACTCAATTCTGACTATAAATTGATGTTCAAAAATCGAAATTCATATTATGGAACTTTAGGCCCAAACCCCCTTATTTCCTCTTTAAAGTTATCAACCAAATCTAAAATCGAAGATATATTCATGGAATATAACAAATATCGAGTAGAGAACACTTACCCAATTCATATGGTGAAAATTACTCCAAAAATCGCCTCAATCCGAGCTTGAAAATGTTAAAATGAAGCCAAAATTGCGAACCCTTGTATTTATCATTCTGCCCAGCACTTCTGCTTCTTCGGACACTTAACCGCGTCAACGGTGTCGCAAAAGCAATCAAAATTTTGCTTGTACGGTAAAACACTAAATCTAGGTCTCCGCTTCCGTAATCCTTTCCCTATATCTGCGTTGTGCAACCGCAGGTGCGGAACAACCCATCGCACCTGAGCAAACATCCACTTCTGTGCCTAACACCCTACTTCTGCAACCACGTAGGTGCGGGAGAATCTTCGCACCTGCGACTGTCACACCTCCTTTTTACACCCGAAAAGAGGTATAAGTGAGTTTTTTCCAGATTAAGTGACAATCAAAATAGAACTATTTATATTAAATTCAGATTCATCACTTGGGATGATTTATGATGTCCCAAGTCACCGATTTAAAATCCCGAATCAAGGAAAGTTGGACTTTAATTTTGATCTGCGAAACACAGAAATCCAGGTAAGGAATTTTGTTAACCCGGGAGAAGGTAATAGGCATTCCTATGTTTCGTGGTTTCAGCACGGTCACTCAACTATTATTATTTGCCTATTTAACTGATTTTAAAATATTTTGAAACCTATGTGCATTTTGTTCCTTTTAAAACAACTTTTAATATTCCAATTGTCATACAACTAAATATTTGACCACACATTGCGAATCATGTCACGGAAATCATACCCACAATATACAACATGCTTATTTTATTAACAAGATTAAATTATGGCCGGGTCACATAAATGTACCCCCGGATTTTAGAAATTAAGCATCACAACTACATCACGGGAACCGTACCCGTATCTATGATGATTCATTATTAATCGCGCCTAAAGTAAGCTACGACATTTATGAATTATTTTCCTAAACTGATTTAGGATTCAAAATCAATAAGCAACAACAACGACAAACTCAGCAATTACAGCAACTAAGTCGAGCAAAATCGAGTCGTGAATAGTTCTTAAACAAAATATTCAGCAAATATCCGAGCAAAAGCAGCAGAACCCCTACTGGAACAACTCAAACTATGAGAGACAAAAATGACGAACTGCCAAAGATTCAGCGAAAACATGAATTTTAACTTAGATTAATGCTGAAAGCCGAGTACAAACAAATTCAGCCACGAAAATCTTTTATATCCATGAAGACGAATACAACGATATAAGCTCGATGAGAGAATTGAATAAGATAAAAATAGCAACAACTAAAATCGAGTGAGGACCGAGAACTAGTAATAAAACTCTAACAGCACTGAAAAACTATGGCTCACACATACCCGAAATTCAATCTCGTCGGTAGCCTCTGTTTTGACATAGAAAGAGTGACTTTTCGGTGATGACCCCGCCGGTCGTCTCATGACTTACCAGCCTGTTTCACCCATTTCTTATTCTTATTGCTTTGTTCATCTATCTTTTGAGGTATCGGGTTGGTTGGATTGAATCCGGGATGGTTTTGTTGAAGTTTGAGGCACTTAGTCTCTTTTAAGAAGGCTTAAGTTGGAAACATAAATCGGATGTTGACTTATGTGTTAGAGGGCTCGGATGTGAGTTCTGATGGTTTGGTTAGCTTCGGGAGGTGACTTATGACTTAGGAGTATGATCGGAATGGGTTTTGGAGGATTGGAGTAGATTTAGGCTTCAATTAGCGAAGTTGATATTTTTGCAATTTTCGGTTGATAGGCGAGATTTTGATATAGAGGTCGGAATAGAATTTTCAAAGTTGCAGTAGCTTCGTTATGTCATTTGGGTTATTCGAACGTGGTTTGGTTGGGTTTTTTATCAAAGAGAAATTCGGAAGTTTTTAGAAACTTAGGCTTGAATCAGAGGTGTTTTGGTTGAATTAACGTTGTTAGATGTGTTTTGATTATTGGAATAAGTTTGAATAAGGTATTAGAATATCTTGGTGCTTTTGGTTGAGGTCCCAGGGGCCTCGGAGTGATTTCGGATGGCTAACGGAGGAAATTCAATTGTATTGTAGCTACTGAAGTTGCTGCTACTGATATTTTTGCACCTGTAGTTTGGGGACCGCAAGGGAGGCGTCGCATATGCATAGGATTGGCCACAGATACGGATTTGAGGAGAGAAGACAGGAACCACAGATGTGGAAGAGGGACCGCACCTGCGGAGCCGCAGATGCATCGAGTGGACCGCAGATGCAGTGTTGTCCCTTAAGTGAATTCTGAAGATGAAGAGAAATGATCGCAGAAGCGGCTATTGCACCGCAGATGTGAAAAGGACTGGGCATAACATATATGTTATTTCACTTAGCGGGTTTGAGCTATTCCATCATTTTTAACTTCGTCTTAAGAGATTTTGGACGATTTGGAAGGAGAATTTCAAGGGAACTTCGTTAAGGTAAGGAATTTGGACCTAAAACACAATTCTATGGTAGTCTTTCATGAATTCAGGGCTGTAATCAAAGGAATTAAAGGGAAAAAATAGAGGATTAGGTCTTGAGTTTAAGAGGCCTTTAAATGGGAATTTGAGGGGTCATTTGGACTCGGATTTTAGTATTCTTAATATGTATGAACTCATGGGGAGATAAGGAACCCATTCACTTAAAAATTTTTGAGTTTTGAGAAGTGGGACCGGGGCTCGAAATTTGCTAATTTTGGGATTTTTAGTATTTTCGATTGTTTTTGGTTGGGCTTTGTTATTTTAGAATATTGTGACGTATTCATTCTGATTTTGGATAGATTCGACACACGTGAGGCGGATTCGATGGGCAAAGTGTTGCAAGCTAGAGAATTAGCCGGTTCGAGGTGAGTAATGATTGTAAATGATGTTCTAAGGGTTTGAAACCCCAGATTGCACATCGTAGTGCTATATTAAGGTGAGGCACACGCTTGACGACGAGCGTGGGGTCGTGCACTGTTGGGGATTGTGACTTGGTCCATCTCAATTATTTATTTTACTGCGTATTTTGATTGAAAACTATTTGTTATCATCATTACTTGGGCTAAATGCCATATTTGGGCCTAATGCCAACTATTTGAACACTTTAGGGCTTTTATTTGACATCTCCTCACTATTTTGATTTATTACTTGAACTTAGTCATGGTATTTTCCATTATTTTACTACTCAACCCTTTTTACTTAGTTTTGAGACTTAAATGATGTTTGGGCTGAGAAATATTATTTTACTATTGCCCAAGGGGCTTGTGATGATTTTTGACTGAGCAAGGGTAAGGGCCTGTATTGTTAGGAAATGCTGATACTGATTTGAGGCCGAGGGCCTGTGATATGTACGCCACGAGGTGGCTTGATTGATATGAGGCTGAGAGCCTAGATTTGATGCCATGAGATGGCTTGTTACTCCGCTTGGGCCGTAAGAGGCCCCTCCAGGAGTTTGCACACCGCCACTGAGCGCGGGTACCCATTATGATGTGAGATTGAGCCCAAGGGGCTGTTACTGTTGTGAGATGTTGCCCGAGGGGCAGATGTGGTGTTACTGTGTCCGAGGGGAAAATTTCTGTTTGTTTATGTTATCATAATTTGCTTTCAATTACCTGTTTACTGGTTTAAGGAGCATTTTCCTTAATTTTTTGCTCGTTATACTGATTTTAAATGATTTTACTACTTCATTGCAGAATGCCATGTGCTTTACGTGTTTTCTTAATTTCAATCATTATTTATATTCGTTACTCAGTGAGTTGGAGTGCTCACTTTTCTCCCTGCACCCTGTTTGCAGATTCAGGCGTAGCTGGTTCTGCTCTGGGGTGCTGATTTCCTCCAGTTCCAGGCGGGCCTTTTGGAGATTATGAGGTAGTTGTTGATGTTCACAGCCCCCTATCTCTATTCCTCTTCTATTCATGTTTCCTTTTCAAAAATTTGTAGTAGTTTATGTATTTAGCAGACTTGTATTACGGCTATAGATGCTCGTGACTTGTGACACCCCAGTTAGGGCTGTGTCGGGTTGGATTTCGACCATTGTTATCTGTATTTCTGCTGTTCAGTAATATTAAACCATGTTTAGGCTATTTTACGTTGTTTAACTATTTAAAAATGAGAATTTGATTTAATTGGATGGCCTTGTCTGCACGAGAGGCGCCATCATGACCAGGTTCGAGATTAGGGTCGTGACAAGTCGGTATCAAAGCCTAGGTTACATAGGTCTCACGAGTTATGAGTAGGTTTAGTAGAGTCTCGTGGATCGGTACTGAGACGTCTGTATTTATCCTTGAAAGGCTACAGAACCCTTATAATAAAAAAACATCACATTCTTGAAATTCTTATCGTGCGAGTTTGTAGATCCGAGTACTAAACTTCTGTTGTTCTATTCTCTCACAGATGGTGAGGGCACGCGCTACCGGAGAGGGTGGACGACCACCAGTGCTACCAGCTGTGGCTACCAGAGGCCGAGGACGTGGTCGTGGTCGTGGTCGTGGTAGAGGCAGAATAGTGAGGGTAGCACCTACAGATCTACCAGTTGCCCCAGTTCAGGCCCATGTTCCAAATGTGGAAGCTTCAGCAACACCAGCTCAGATACCAACTGTGCCTATTGTGATTCCAGGTTTTCAGGTGGCCTTGGCTAAGATATTATCAGTTTTCACTACCCTAGCTCAGGCGGATTCAACCACTACAGTCGTAGCTACTTCACAGGATGGGAGAGGTAGTTAGAATCCCGCCACCTGCACACCTGAGCAGGTCGTGCAGGGACTTCAAACGCCGGGGGAACACCCCACCCAGTCAATTGCAGCTTCTTAACACTATGCAGTTCCTGTTATGCTAGAGGATAAGTAGCATAGATTGGAGAGATTTGGTAGGCTTCAGCCTCCGTATTCTTATGACTCGGGAGAGGGATACTGGTGCTACATTTGAGGAGTTTATGGATATTACCAGGGATACTGAGTCTATTCGTTGCCAGAAGTGAGAGGATAGGGAGGAAAAGAGGCCTCAAGGATCTGGTAGCTACAGTGGTGGTCCTTCGAGGGGCCAGTTTCAACACGGTAGAGACGGATAGTTCCGACATGGTAAATCTGATCGCTCAGTTAATCTAGGGGTGCCATCAGCTAATGGATCCCACAGTTAACACTAGGGCCATTCTTCACTTACTACCCTCCTAGCTTAGAGCTCATCTCCTGCTCCATCTGTTCAGGGCTCTTCTACGCCGCGTGCGTCTGCTGGTCACTCCGGTGTAAGGGGTTCTCATAAGTCCCCTTCTCCAGCACTTAGGAGTTGTTATGAGTGTGGCAAGATAGGCCACATATGGAGGCAGTGTCCTAACCGTGCTGCTAGTTCGTCCCAATAGAGGGGTCAATCTTTAGCTTCAGCACCACTTGCTCAACCACCACTCGCCCAGCCAGCTAGGGGTGGGGATCAGTTAGCCAGGGGTCGCCCCAGAGAGGGAGGTTGATGAGGGGACGGTAATGCCCATTCCTATGCTATTCCAGGCAGATCCAATGCCATTACCTAAGATGCTGTCATTTTAGGTATTATTTCAGTCTGCCACAGAGATGACTCTATATTATTTGATCCCGGTTCCACCTATTTTTATGTGTCATCATACTTTGCTTGCTATTTGGGTACTCCTCGTGAGTTTCTTGATTTACCTGTTCATGTATCTTCCCTGGTGGGCGATAATGTTGTTGTAGACCATTTGTACCAGTCGTGTGTGGTGATTATAAGAGGTTTGGACACCCGAGTTGATCTTTTATTATTAAGTATGGTGTATTTTGATATCATTTTGGGCATGGATTGGATATCTCTGTGTCGCGCTATTCTAGACTATCATGCCAAGACAGTCACTTTGGCTATACTAGGTGTGCCACGGAACTAGTGGCGAGGTGTGACTGATTATGTTACTAGTAGAGTGATCTCTTTCTTGAAAGCCCAGCATATGGTTTGGAAGGTTTTTCTTTTGCATATTACCTTTATGAGGGATGTTAGAGCTAAGGCTCCCGGTATTGATTTTGTTCCAGTTGTGAGAGATTTCCCCGATGTATTTCCTGCAGACCTGTCGGGCATGCCACCGGATAGGGATATTGATTTTGGTATTGACCCGGTACCGGGCACTCAGCTCATTTCTATTTCGTCATATCGTATGGCGCCAGTAGAGCTGAAGGAGTTAAAGGAGAAACTTCAGGAGTTCCTAGATAAGGGGTTCATCCGGCCTAGTATGTCACCTTAGGTTGCGCCAGTTTTGTTTGTGAAGAAGAAGGATGGCACAATGAGGATGTGCATTGATTATAGGCAATTAAACAAGGTAAAAATTAAGAAAAGTATCCTTTGGCTCGCGTTGATGATTTATTTGACCAGCTTCAAGAACCGAGTGTGTTCTCCAAGATTGATCTCCGTTCGGGTTATCATCAGTTGAAAATCAGGGATTAGGATATTCTGAAAATAGACTTCAGGACCAGATATGGTCATTATGAGTTCCTGGTTATTTCTTTTGGGCTGACCAATGCCCCAGCAGTGTTCATACATTTGATGAACAGCATGTTCCAGCCTTATCTTGATTTGTTTATCATATTCTTAATCGATGACATTCTGGTATATTCGCATAGTTAAGAGGAGCACGCGGAGAATTTGAGGGTCGTATTGCAGAGGTTAAGGGAGGAGAAGCTTTGTGCAAAGTTCTCCAAGTGTGAGTTTTGGCTTGGGTCAGTGGCATTCTTGAGACACGTTGTGTCCAGTGAGGGTATTCAGGTTTATCCAAAGAAGATAGAGGCGGTGCAAAGTAGGCCCAGTCCGTCCTCAGCTACTGAGATTTGCAGTTTTCTTGGTTTAGCGAGCTATTATCAACGGTCTGTTGAGGGATTCTCATCTATCGCATCACCCTTGACCAAGTTGACTCATAAGGGTGCTTCATTTATATAGTCGGACGAGTGTAAGGAGAGCTTTCAGAAGCTCAAGACAGCTTTGACCACGGCTCCAGTATTGGCTTTACCTTCAGCTTCAGGTTCATATACAAATTATTGTGATGCTTTGAGATTAGGGATTGGTTGTGTGTTAATGCAGGAGGGTAGAGTCATTGCATATGCTTCTCGTCAGTTGAAGCCCCATGAGAAGAACTACCACGTTCATGATTTAGAGTTGGCTACCATAGTTCACGCATTGAAAATTTTGAGGCATTACTTGTATGGTGTGTCTTGTGAGATATTCACTGATCATCACAGTCTTCAGCATTTGTTCAAGCAAAAGGATCTTAATTTGAGGTAGCAGATATGGTTAGAGTTGCTTAAGGATTATGATATCACTATATTGTACCATCTGGGAAAGGCCAATGTGGTGGCCGATGATTTGAGCTGAAAGGCAGTGAGTATGGTGACTTTGGCATATATTCTAGTTGGGGAGAGACCTCTTGCGGTTGATGTCAGGCTCTGGCCAGTCAGTTTGTGAGGTTGGAAATTCCGGATCCCAGTCGGATGTTGGCTTGTGTAGTTTCTCGGTCTTCCTTATATGATCGCATTAGAGAGTGCTAGTATAATGATCCGTATTCGCTTGTCCTTAGGGACAGAGTTCAACATGATGATGCTAGCGATGTGACCTTTGGTGATGATGGAGTGTTGAGGATGCAGGGCCGAATTTGTGTGCCCGGTGTGGATGGGATTTGGGAGTTGATTCTGGAGGAGGCCCATAGCTCGCAATATTCTATTTATCCAGCAGCCACGAAGATCTATCAGGATCCTAGACAGCATTACTGGTGGCGGAGAATGAAGAAAGATATTGTGGGATTTGTAGCTCGGTGTCTCAATTGTTAGCAGGTGAAATATGAGTATTAGAGGCCAGGTAGCTTGCTTCAGAGGATGGATATTCCAGAGTGCAAGTGGGAGCCGATCACTATGGATTTTGTAGTTGGACTCCCTCAGACTTTGAAGAAGTTCGATGATATTTGGGTGATTATGGTTAGGCTGACTATGTCCGCGCACTTCATTCCCAGTTCTACTACTTATTCTTCATATTTGTTGGCAAAGATATATATTCGGGAGATTTTTCAGTTGCATGGTGTCCCAGTTTCCATCGTTTTAGATCGGGGCACTCAGTTTACTTCCCAGTGTTGGAAGTCTGTTCAGCGAGAGTTGGGTACTCAGATGCAGTTGAGCACAACTTATCATCATCATATGGACAGGCAGTCCGAGCACACCATTCAAATATTAGAGGATATGCTACGCGCTTGGGTTATTGATTTCGGATGTTCATGGGATCAGTTTCTACCGCTTGTAGAGCTTGCTTATTACAACAGCTGCCAGTCAAGTATTCAGATGGCTCTATGTGATGCTTTGTACGAGAGGTAGTGTAGATCTCTAGTTGGTGGGTTCGAGCCCGGCGAGGCTAGGTTATTGGGGATAGAATTGGTTTAGGATGCTTTAAATAAAGTGAAGGTGATTCAGGAGAGACTTCGCATAGCACAGTCAAGGCAAAAGAGTTATGCTAACAGGAAGGTCCGAGATGTGTCCTACATGTTTGGTGAGAAGGTCCTGTTGACGGCTTTGCCCACGAAGGGTGTAATGAGATTCGGAAAGAAAGGGAAGTTGAGTCTGCGGTTCGTTAGGCCTTTTGAGGTACTTCAGAGGATTGGGGAGGTGGCTTATGAGCTTTCTTTGCAACCCAGCTTGTCGAGTGTGCATCCGGTTTTCCATGTTTCTATGCTCCGGAAGTATATTGGAGATTCGTCCCATGTCCTGGATTTTAGCACAGTTCAGTTGGAGTGTGATTTGACCTATGATTTTGAGCCAGCAGCTATTTTGTAGTGTCAGGTTCGGAAGTTGAGATCAAAAGATATAGCTTCAGTAAAAGTGTAATGGAGAGGTCAGCCTGTGGAGGAGGACACCTAGGAGACTGAGCGGGAGATGCAGAGTAGATATCCTCACCTATTTGAAGCGTCATGTATGTCTATTGACTTGTTCGAGGACGAACATTTGTTTTAGTTGGGGAGGATGTGATGACCCGGCCAGTCGTCTCATGAGTTACCAGCCTGTTTCCCCCATTTTTCCTTCTTATTGCTTTGTTCATCTATGTTTTGAGGTATCGTGTTTGTGGGATTGAATCTCAGTTGGTTTTGGTAAAGTTTGAGACACTTAGTCTCTACTAAGAAGGCTTAAGTTGGAAAAGCCAACCGGATAGTGACTTATGTGTTAGATGGCTCGGATGTGAGTTCCGATGGTTCGGTTAGCTTCGATAGGTGATTTAAGACTTAGGAGTGTGATTGAAATGGATTTTGGAGGTTTGCAGTAGATTTAGGCTTGAATTGGCAATGTTGATTTTTTGGCAATTTCCAGTTGATAAGCGAGAATTTTATATAGGGGTCGGAATGGAATTTCGAGAGTTGGAGTAGCTTCGTTATGTCATTTGGGATGTGTGCCAAAATTTCAGGTTATTCGGCCGTGGTTTGGTTGGGATTTTTATCAAAAGCAGAATTTGAAGTTTTTAGAAGCTTAGGGTACCGCAGGTGCGGCGCCGCATATGCGAAGGATTGTCCGTAGATGTATATTTGACGAGAAAAGACAGGAACTGCTGATGAGGAAGAGGGACCGCACTTGCGGAGCAGCAGATAGGGCGAGTGGACTGCAGATGCAGTGTTGGTTCATTACGTGAATTCCACATATGCGGAGAAATGACCGCAGAAGCGGTACCGTAGAAGCGGCTATTGCGCTGCAGATACCTAAAGGACTGGGCAGAACATATATGTTATTTCACTTCGCGAGTTTGAGCTATTCCACCATTTTTAACTTCGGCTTGAGTGCTTTTGGACGATTTGGAAGGAGAATTTCAAGGGAACTTCATTAAGTTAAGGATTTTTGACCTAAAACAAAATTCTATGGTAGTCTTTCATGAATTTAGAGTTGTAATCAAAGGAAGTAAAGAGGAAAAATGGAGGATTAGGGCTTGAGTTTAAGAGGCCTTTAAATGGGGATTTGAGGGGTCATTTGGACTCCGATTTTAGTATTTATGATACGTATGAACTCGTGGGTAGATAGAGAACATATTGGTGTAAAAGATTTTGAGTTTCGAGAAGTGGGCCCGAGGCTCGGTATTTCTACTTTCGGGATTTTTAGTATTTTTTTATTGTTTTTGCTTGGGCTTTGTTCCTTTAGCATATTGTGATGTATTCGTTCTGATTTTGGATAGATTCGATGCACGTGGAGGCCGATTCGAGGGGCAAAGGCATCGCGAGCTAGAGAATTATCCAGTTCGTGGTGGGTAATCATTGTAAATGATGTTATGAGGGTTTGAAACCCCGAATTGCACATCGTAGAGACATTGAGTTGAGGTACACACTTGACGACGAGTGTAAGGTCGTGCACTATTGGGGATTGTGACTTGGTACATCCCGATTAATGATTTTACCGCGTATTTTGATTGAAAACTATTTGTTATCATCATTACTTAGGGTGAATGCCATATTTGGTCCTAGTGCCAACTATTTGAACCCTTCGGGGCTTTTATTTGATATTTCCTCACTGCTTTGATTTATTACTTGAACTCAGTCATTGTATTTTCCATTGTTTTACTACTCAACCAGTTTTACTCAGTTTTGAGTCTTAAATGATATTTTAAATGATGTTTGGGCTGAGAAACACTATTTTACTATCGCCCGAGGGGCCTGTGATGATTTTTGACTAAGTAAGGCCGAGGGCCAGTATTGTGAGGAAACACTAATACTTATTTGAGGCTGAGGGCCTGAGATATGTATGCCACGAGATTGCTTTATTGATATGAGGACTAGGTCCTATATTTTATGCCACGAGATAGCTTGTTATTGCACTTGGGCCGTAAGGAGCCTCTCCATGAGTATGCACACTCCCAGTGAGCGTGGGTACCCATTGTGATGTGAGATTGAGCCATAGGGGTTGTTACTGTTGTGAGATATTGCCCGAGGGGCAGACGTGGTGTTACTGTGCTCGAGGGGCAAATTTCTATTTGCTTACATTATCCTAATTAGCTGTCAATTACTTGTTTACTGGTTTAAAAAGCATTTTCCTTGATCTTTTTTACTCGTTTTACTAATCTTAAATAATTTTACTGCTTCATAATAGATTTCCATGTGTTTTACGTGTTTTCTTAATTTCAGTCATTATTTATATTCGTTATTCACTGAGTTGGAGTACTCACTTTATGCCCTGCACCCTGTGTATAGATTTAGGCGTAGCTGGTTCCGCTCCGGAGTGTTGATTTACTCCAGTCCCATGCAGACCTTTTGGAGATTACGAGGTAGTTGTTGACATCCGCAGCCCCATGTCTCTATTCCTCTATCATTCATGTTTCCTTTTCAAACATTTGTAGTAGTTTATGACTTTAGCAGACTTGTATTATGTCTATAGATGCTCGTGACTTGTAACACTCCGGTTAGGGCTGTATCGAGTTGGATTTCTTCTTTTGTTATCTATATTTCCACTATTCGGTAATATTAAACCATGTTTAGACTACTTTGCGTTGTTTAACCGTTTAAAAATAAGAATTTGATTTAATAGGCTGGCCTTACCTTCACGAGAGGCACCATCACGACCGGGGTTCGGGGTTACGATCATCACAAGTTGGTATCAGAGGTTAGGTTACATAGGTCTCAAGAGTCATGAACAGGCTTAGTAGAGTCTCATGGATCGGTACGAAGACGTCTGTATTTATCCTCGAGAGGCTGCAGAACCATTAGTAAAAAACATCACATTCTTGAAATTCTTATCGTGCGAGTTTGTTGATCTGAGTACTAAACTTCTGTTGTTCTATTCTCTCACAGATGGTGAGGACGCGCGCTACTAGTAAGGGTGGACGAACACCAGTGCCACCAGAGGCCGAGGACGCGGTCGTGGTTGTGGTATAGGCAGAACAGCGAGTGCAGCACCTGCAGATCCACCAACTGCCCTACTTCAGGACTAAGTTCCAGTTGTGGAACCTCCTGCAGCACCAGCTCAGGCACCAGTTGTGCCTATTATGATTTCGGTTCTTCAGGAGGCCTTGGTTCAAATTTTATCAGTTTGCACGGGCCTAGCTCTAGCGATTTCATCCACTACAGCCGCAGCTACTTTATAGGCCGGGAGAGGCAGTCAAACTGCCACCGCCTGCACACCTGAGCAAGTCGTGCAGGGACTTCAGATGTCGGGGCACACCTCGCCCAGCCGGTTGCAATTGCTCAAGACTATGCAGTTCCTATTATGCCATAGGATGAGCAGCATAGATTGGAGAAATTTGGTAGGCTTCACCCTCCGTCATTCAGTGGTGTAGGGTGAGGATGCCTAGGGCTTTCTGGACAAGTGTCAAAGGATTCTTCGTACTGCCGGTATCCTGGAGACCAGCGGGGTCGCTTTTACTACCTTTCAGTTTTCAGGACCTGCTTTCACTTAGTGGGAAGACTTTGAGAGGCGTATGCCTATTGGTGCACCACCCCTTACCTGGCAGCAGTTCTCCGTTTTCTTTCTAACGAAGTATGCGTCGTAGTATCACAGAGAGGAGCTACGTAGGCAGTTTGAGTGGTTGCGTCAGGGGCATATGATCGTGTCGCCGTATGAGTTGAGATTTTTTTAGTTGGCTTGTCATGCCATCTAGTTGGTCCCGACAGATCGAGAGAGGATCAGGAGATTTATCGATAGTCTTACTTATCAACTTCGTATTTTTATGACTACAGAAAGGGTGACTGGTGCTACATTCGAAGAGGTTGTGGATATTGCAAGGGAGATTGAGTCTGTCCATCGCCAGGAGCGAGAGGAGAGGGAGGCCAAGAGGCCTCAAGAACCTGATAGCTACAGTGGTGGTCTTTCGAGGGGCCAGTTTCAACGGTAGAGGCCAATAGTTGCAACATGGTCAGTCTGATCGCTCAGGTTATCGAGGGGTGCCATCAGGTCATGGATCCCACAGTTAACACTAGGGCCATTCTTCACTTACTACCCTCCTAGCTCAGAGCTCATCCCGTGCTCCATCTGTTCGGGGCTCTTCTACGCTGACTACATCTACTGGTCACTCTAGTTCGAGGGGTTCTCATTAGTCCTTTTATCCAGCACCTAGGAGTTGTTACGAGTGTGGTGAGATAGGCCATAGGTTGAGGCAATTTCCCCGATGTGCTGCTAGTTTATCCCAACAGAGGGCTCAATCATCAACTTCAGTGCCAGTTGCTCCACCACCACCTGCCTAGCTAGCTAGGGGTGGGAATCAGTCAGCCATGGGTCGCCCTAGAGGGGGAGGTCGATCAAGGGGCGGTCAGACCTATTTCTATGATATTCTGGGCAGATTTGATGCAATTGCCTCCGATTCTGTCATTTCAGGTATTATTTCAGTCTGCCACCGAGATGCCTCTGTATTATTTGGTCCCGGTTCCACCTATTCTTTTGTTTCATCATACTTTGCTCGCAATTTAGGTACTCCTCGTGAGTTTCTTACTTTACCTGTTCATATATCTAACCAGTGCGCGATATTGTTATTGTAGACCGTGTGTACCAATCATATGTGGTGATTATTAGGGGTCTAGAGACCCGAGTTTATATTTTATTATTTAGTATGGTGGATTTTGATGTCATTTTGGGCATTGATTGGTTATCTCCATGTCGCGCTATTCTGGACTATCATGCCAAGACAGTCACTTTGGCTATACCGGGTGTGCCATGGATTGAGTGGCGAGGTGTGACTGATTATGTTCCTAGTAGAATGATATCTTTCTTGAAAGCCCAGCATATAGTTGGGAAGGGTTATCTTTCATTTCTTGCTTTTGTGAGGGATGTCCGAGCTGAAGCTCCCGATATTGATTTTGTTCCGGTTATGAGGTATTTCCATGACGTATTTCCTGTAGATCTATCGGGCATGCCACCGGACAGGGATATTGATTTTGGTATTGACCTGGTATCAAGCACTCAACCTATTTCTATTCTGTCGTATCGTATGGCACCAGCGGAGCTGAAGAAGTTAAAGGAGAAGCTTCAGGAGCTCCTGGATAAGGGGTTCATTCGGCCTAGTGTGTCACCTTGGGGTGCGCCGGTTCTGTTTGTGAAGAAGAAGGATGGCACTATGAGAATGTTTATTTATGATAGTCAATTGAACAAAGTAACAGTTAAGAACAAGTATCCTTTGCCTCGTATTGATGATTTATTCGACCAACTTCAGGGAACGAGTGTATTCTCCAAGATTGATCTTCGTTCAGGTTATCACCAATTGAAGATAAGGGATTCAGATATTCTTAAGACGGCCTTCAGGACCTATGGTCATTATAAGTTCCTGATTATGTCTTTTGGGCTGGCAAATGCCCCAGCAGTATTTATACATTTGTCGAACATCATGTTTCAGCCATATCTTGATTCGTTTGTCATATTCTTCATTAATGACATTCTAGTATATTCGCGTAGTCAAGAGGAGCACGTAGAGTATTTGAGGGTCGTATTGCAGAGGTTGAGGGAGGAGAAGCATTATGCAAAGTTCTCCGAGTTTGAGTTTTGGCTCGGGTCAGTGGCATTCTTGGGACACGTGGTATTTAGAGTTGGATACTGTAGTTCACGCATTGATGATTTGGAGGCCTTACTTGTATGGCGTGTCTTGTGAGGTATTCATTGATCATCGCAGTCTTTAGCATTTGTTCAAGCAAAAGGATCTTAATTTGAGGAAGCGGAGATGGTTGGAGTTTCTTAAGGATTATGATATCACTATATTGTACCATCCGGGAAAGGTCAATGTGGTGGCCGATGCTTTGAGCCGAAAGGTAGTTAGTATGGGGAGTTTGGAAAATATTCCAGTTGGGGAGCGACCTCTTGTAGTTGACGTTCAGGCTTTGGCCAATCGGTTCATGAGGTTTGATATTTCGGAGCCTAGTCGGGTATTGGCTAGTGTAGTTTCTCGGTCTTCCTTACATGATCGCATCAGAGAGCGCCAGTATGATGATCCATATTCACTTGTCCTTAGGCACAAAGTTTAGCATGATAATTCAACAGATGTGACCATTGGTGATGATTGAGTGTTGAGGATGGAGGGTCGGATTTGTCTGCACAATGTGGAAGGGCTTCGAGAGTTGATTCTAGAGGAGGCCCATAGCTCGCGGTATTCTATTTATCCAGGAGCCGCGAAGATGTATCAGGATCTCACATAGTATTACTGGTGGCGGAGAATGAAGAAAGATATTGTGGGATTCTTAGCTCAGTGTCTCAATTGTCAGCAGGTGAAATATGAGCATCAGAGGTTGGGTGGCTTGCTTCAGATGATGGATATTCCATAGTGGAAGTGGGAGCGGATCACTATGGATTTTGTAGTTGGACTCCCTCGGACTTTGAAGATCTTTGATTCTATTTGGGTGATTATGGATAGGCTGACCACGTCCGCGCACTTCATTCCTATATTTACTACTTATTCTTTGGAGCTATTGGCGAAGATATATATTCGGGAGATTGTTAGGGGTCATGGTGTCCTTGTTTCCATCATTTCAGATCGGGGCACTTAGTTTACTTCTCAGTTTTGGAAGTTTGTTCAGCGAGAGTTGGGTACTCAGATGTAGTTGAGCACAGCTTTTCGCCCTCAGACGGACGGGCAGTCCGAGCGCACCGTAGAGATATTGTAGGATATGCTACACGCTTGTGTTATTGATTTCGGAGGTTCATGGGATCAGTTTCTACCTCTTGCATATTTTTCTTATAACAACAGCTACAAGTCGAGTGTTCAGATTGGTCCATATGAGGCTTTGTACGGGAGGTGGTGTAGATCTCAAGTTGGTTGGTTCGAGCCCAGCGAGGCTAGGATATTGGGGACATATTTTGTTCAGGATGCTTTAGATAAGGTGAAGGTAATTCAAGAGAGACTTCGTATAGCGCACTCGAGGCGAAAGCGTTATGCTGAGAGGAAGGTCCGAGATGTGTCCTACATGGTTAGTGAGAAGGTGTTGTTGAAGGTTTCGCCCAAGAATGCTGTTATGAGATTCAAAAAGAAAGGAAATTTGAGTCCGCGGTTCATTAGCCCTTTTGAGGTACTTCGAAGGATTGGGGAGGTGGCTTATGAGCTTGCTTTGCCACCCAGCGTGTCGAGTGAGCATCCAGTTTCCGTGTTTCTATGCTCCGGAAGTATATTGGAGATCCGTCACATGTCCTGGATTTCAGCACAGTTCAGTTGGAGGGTGATTTGACTTATGATGTATAGCCAGCAGCTATTTTGGAGCATCAGGTTCGGAAGTTGAGATCAAAAAATATAGCTTCAGTGAAAGTGCAGTGGAGAGGTCGGCCCGTAGAGGAGGCTACATGGAGACCGGTGGGAGATGCGGAGTAGATATCCTCACCTGTTTGAGGATTCAGGTATGTTTGTTTACTCATTTGAGGATGAACGCTTGTTTTAGTTGGGGAGGATGTGACGACCCGGCAAGTCATCTCATGAGTTACCAGCCCGTTTCCCCTATTCTACATCTTATTGCTTTGTTCATCTGTGTTTTGAGGTATCGGGTTGGTAGGATTGAATCAGGGTTGGTTTTGGTGAAGTTTGAGATACTTAGTCTCTTTTAAGAAGGCTTACGTTGGAAAAGTCAATCGGATAATGACTTACGTGTTAGAGAGCTCGGATGTGAGTTTCGATGGTTCGATTAGCTTCGGAAGGTTATTTATGACTTAAGAGTGTGATCGGAATAGGTTTTGGTGGTTTGGAGTAGATTTATGCTTGAATTGGCGAAGTAGATATTTTGGCGATTTCCAATTGATAGGTGAGATTTATATAGGGGACGGAATGGAATTCCGAGAGTTGCAGTAGCTTCGTTATGTCTGTCACACCTCCTTTTTTACACACCTACCCCGAAGGATAAATGTATAAGGGAGTTTTTCCATTTAAAGTGACATTATTCGAAATAGGATTATTTATTTATTTTTTAGAGTCGCCACTTGGGAAAGGATTGGCTTTTGGTGTCCCAAGTCACCGATTTAATTTAAATCCCAAATCAAGGAAAATTTCGACTTCCCAATTGGAGTCTGCGAACCAGAAATTATGTGTAAGGAATTCTGTTGACCCGAGGGAAGGTGTTAGGCACCCCCGGATCCCGTGGTTCTAGCACGGTAGCTTAAATTATTACGAATGGTAAAAATCTAATTTTATACATGTTCTAACCTATAGCGCAATTTTATAATTATTTACCGCTTTTTAATTATTTTTACGAAAGTGAACGTCGTTTAAGAACGTGTTTTTGGATCACGTCATGTGAAATGCACCCGGATCCTCGACACATTCTTATTCAACGTTTTTGGATTTGGATTTGGGTCGCATGAAATGCACATCCGCATTTAAGAAGGTAAGACCATTAAAAACGCGCCTAAAGTGACTAACGTCTTTTTATCTTTGTAGGAGGCCGTGAAATTCGCTAAACGGCATGCCCCTAGTTCTAAATAATTTTATATTGACGATTAATGAGGGCCCCGCAATTTTTGGTTTTATTCGGCGAGGCTCATCTCATTTGTTGTTAAAGGTCAACCTAAAGCAACGACGATTTTCTATTTATTTGTCTCTACAAAGGCTAATTAATTCACATTTATAAATTCGAACCTCGAATTCAAGTCTGAATTCAAACAAAAGGGAGGACCCTTTTAATTTGAATCCACCACCTAATTCGAAACTCGAATTTATACTTGCGAATTAATACCCTGTATTCCTAATATAATTTTTAGAGGGGTTTTGATTTGTAACAATTTTGGACTTACAAATTGGATTTTTTTTTAACTTGGTCCATCAGATAACATAACATAATCTGATATTTTAATGGGTTGTTGCCGACTTTGGGCCTCAAAACAAGCCTTATTTATGAGCTGAAAATTTGAACTGGGCAGCCTAAGAGTGCTTTGAATGCATTATTGCAACAACACGTTTACAACCCGAAATACGGATTCTTCAACTAATAACACCCTAACATATATTCTTATACCTTGGATTACAATCAATATTGCACTTATAATCATCTAATGCAAATAACTAGAATATATTAAACACAACAGTCCAGTCATAGTAACCTACACAGCTCTGTTTTCAGTGTAGGAATTAACAGTAGATGCTAATATATGAGTTAATATAATCAGATTTATACAGTTTAAATGTTCATCCAAGTTATACAGTCCTTAATTTAATTACATGTTATAATCAAACTCTAAAGAACTATAAGTCAAAATAACCAAAGGAGTTTAACACAAGAAGCTAGACCAGCACTTCATTTCATGTTAAGAGCTTTGAATTACAAGATGTGTACCTGAAGATCAAAACAAATGAGAGAATTGGTCAGCATAGCCACAACAGCAAACAGAATTCAGTGAGCAACCACAAACTCGAACTCAACCAGCAATGACTCCAATCCAGTAGATTTTTACACCAAATCGGATAGAAAACTACTCAAAGTGACCCGAATAACACCCAAACGAAGTTGAAGTACACTCAAACACACGCAGAAACCTCAACAACTGATCACAAGAAATTTTTTGCTGTTTTCAATTGCTGAAACACTGGAAAATTTAGAGCTAGATGCAACAGTATTTGTTTTGATTTTTTCCTTTGTATTTTCATATGGTTTTGGATTTTTCAGGAGCTAAGATCTAGAAATGAAAGTTTTAAACTATAGGGATTCAGATTTGAACTACTTTTTATTTTTGAAATTCAAATTAGAGTTTCAGCTACTAAGAAGGGGATTTTTGGGGGGGAATATTAAGCTGGAAAGTTTTTTTTTGGGAATTTTTCAAGCTTCTAAACTTGTTAAAGAAGGCATTAGGGGTTCCTTTTATAGGCAAGGAGTGGGGCAGAATATTCTGGAAGATTTTCACTATTTTTTCCCCTTTTTATTTTAGATTTCACCCATTAAACCTTCAATTTCTGAATTGTTTCTCAAGTTACTACCCTAAGTTCGCTAAAATCTACACTAAAGTCCTATTCTAGAAGGCCCTAGGGTGTTCTTTTAACTATGCAATACCTACACTACCATTAGCTTAGTTTTAAATTTACTATTCTTCCTAAAACAGCCATTTTCTATGCCCAAATTACCCTTGAAACCCCCCTGAAATCACTAAACCAAACAACCCTTTTACCTTAGTTAAAATTTAATTATAGTTAACCAAAAAGTGATTTATTCAGCTATATCCAATCGACCTAACTTAAACATTGAAATAATCAATACCAATTAACATTATCATTGAATTAACAGCTAACAAAATCATAAACTGAAATCAATCCCAAGTCAGTTCCAGAAGAACAAAACAGACAAAATTAATATGAACAAACTAAAATCTTATTTAAACAGATTAAAATAAATTTAAACTTTATACTACTGGACTAAAAACTCTACCAAACATATGGAACTCAACTAATTACTGAAACAGGGTCAAATCCCAAATCAATATCATATAAACAGAACGAAGGAGAAACCGAAGTAAACTAACGACTAATTGAACCAATTAACATTTGAGCATTCAAACTAACAAAAACCAAAATCGAATCAGAATTTAAACAAGAGAAATGAAAATTATCCTAAAAAAAATTAACCTAAACATTTACAACAATCATAGTGACGATTCGCTGTTAAACTAGAACTAGTATTTAAAAACTATGCTTGATTGAACAGACAAAACAACGAATCAAACTAAAAAAAACTAAAGAAAAGAAGAGAAGAAAACTTACTGAAATTCGAAATTCATCAGAAAACCCTTCGAAATTGACTTCAAGTTAATATTATACGTCCATTTCGTAAGAAATAGGCCTATAACATTAACTAGAGTTCACTCGACTCGACGAAAAATCTTCAAAACAGCCCAGCAACGTATAACCCTAGATTCAAAATTTGAGTTTAACCGGTGATGTTTGATGGTTTTTGTCTTGGGATTCAGGTTGAGGGAGTCATGGGGACTATGGGGTATGGATTTGGAGCCGTTTGAACAGAATAGGGTTTTGGGTCGGAGTTTTAAAACAAGATTCGAGAAGCTGGGCATTGATTTGAAGGATAATTTTTGGAGTTTCGGAAAGAGGAGATGAAGGCGATGAAGAGGTATAAATCTGGGCGCCATTGGACGATGGTGCCGCCACTGGTGGCGGAGGATTTTAGGGCGGCGGGTTGGTCTCTCTAGGGTTTAGGATTCGGGGACGATGGGGGGAGTCTGAGAGAGGGGGGGGGGGAAGGTTTTAGGACATTTATATAATTAGGAACCTAGGACTCCTCCATCCGTTCGATCATCAATCGACGACCATGATTTAAGCCAATAACGACGTCGTTTGACGTCATCTCGACCGGACCGGATAGAAGGGGTACTTGGCCTTGGCGTGGGATGTTTGGGCTAGCTTACTCATTTGAGAGCTGGCCCAATTTCTTCATTCACTATGTTATCATTTCATTTTACTTCCAAAACAAAATAAACCCATTTTCTTTTCTTTTTCCCTTTTTATTGTTTATTTATTCTATTTATTTTCTTTGCAAAATTAACAAAACCTAATTTAATTCCCAAACTAATTACTTTCCAAAGATAAACTTAATCCTAATTTTTAAAGAGAAAAATTATGCAAAAAGTGACAAGAAATGTAAAAGATTTATTTTTTGGTATTTTTCTCTTATTTTAGTAATATTAATTAACTAGCAAAACTAAAAATGTAAAATCGAATTCTAAATGCAAACGCACTATTTTAGAAATTGAATTGCACACAAAAATGCAAACGAGACACAAAATCAAGCAATTAATTCCTAGAGATTCAAATAATAAAAGAAAAATTCTAATTCTAAAGAATTTATAGGAGCAAATTAAGCGTGGCAAAAATCACGTGCTCACAGCTTCCCCTCTTTGCTCGAAGACACGAAGGGTTTTCGGGCAAAGATAAATGAGCACTATGAAGGATTTTTGCCTGCTCAGCACTCCATGAGAAGCATTTTGAAAAACCGTCTCATCGAACCCTGCTCCAAAGGTTGCCTACATATCCTTGGCTATAAAGGAATCAGGTCAGTGTAGTTCTAGAAGGTTTGGTAGCTAGGACTACCAGGAGCTGTGAGTTTCAATGTTGTTGCTGCTGCTACTACTTGCTGACCTCCTTATTACACCAAAAAGGAAAATCAAAGCTAAGCTAGCTATGCCTAACAACTATGAGTTACAAGATTCCTATCTATAATTCTCTTAAAACTTGATCTTGAGTCTTGGCTGATTTTGCTGTGGACTCTGATCTGAAACTTGATGCTCGTAAGTTATTGGTGTTTACTTCTTCATGCAGCATTGGGCCAAGACAGGATCAGCGGAGCTTGTGATTTCAATCAGATTTTGATCCATTCGCGCCCTTGCTTGCTTTGCATTTGAGTTCATTTCTTTTTGTTCTTTTTTCTTTTTTTTCTTGATTCTGGATTGGGACTCATTTCATTGGTCATTTTGCACCTTGTGTCTTGAGATCGACCTGCTTAAGATACCAAAACAAATAAACGAATGAAATTTTTTGCCCTACTTTTCACTAGGAAAATTTCGTGAGTTAGTTATGACACATATCTAAGCGATCAGATCAGGATTGTGTATCTATGTGAATGAATCCAGGTTATGCTAGAAGATGATCGGGTCATGCCGGAAAAAGAAAAGGGTCTCGGGCTAGGCCGGGACTTAGGAAGAAATAGCTCCTTGGGTTAAGCCAGGGAGATCTTCGGGTTATGCCGGGATTTTGAAGGAAAACGCTTATTGGGTTATGCCGGGGAGGCCCACGGGTTATGCCTGGACTTGGGAAGAAAACTCTCCTTGCTTTATGCCAGGGATGTCCACGGGTTATGCCGAGATTTGGAAATAAAACGCTCTTTGGGTTATGCCAGGGAGTTCCACGGGTTATGCCGGGATTTGAAAAGAAAATGCTCCTTGGGTTATGCCAGGGAGACCCTTGATTTTTTGGCCGGGATCTGGAATAAAAAAGCTCCTTGGGTTATGCTAGGGAGATCCTCGGGTTATGCCCGGATTTGGAAAGAAAACTCTCCTTGGGTTATGCCAGGGAGGTCCACGGGTTATGCCGGGATTTGGAAAGAAAATGCTCATTGGGTTATGCCAGGGAGGTCCACGGGTTATGCCGAAATTTGGAAAGAAAACTCTCCTTGGGTTATGCCAAGGAGGTCCACGGGTTATGCCGGGACTTGGGAAGAAACAACTCCTTGGGTTATGCCAGCAAAGAAAAAAGGTCCTCGAATTATGCCGGGGAGGTCCACGGGTTATGCCGGGATATCTAGGGAATGGGGCCCTATCCTACCATGATTTTTAATTTTTCTCCCCCTTTTTTTTAGAAAATGCAAGAAAGAATTTGGAGGAAACTTCCCTTTTGGTCGGTTCCTTGCTGTAAAACTGTTTCAGCACTTGCGCATTTCTTTTCCCTTTTGGTTGCACCTGCTTTTTGCACGGTTGCTTGGATTGCACCTGTTTCAATTTTTCAAACAAAGAACAATTGTTAGTTTGAAATGGTGGTTGGTTTTGTGGCATTGCCCATCCGAATCGCTTGAACCCGGCCCCTTTTCCGTTGAGAACTTTGCTGCTTGTTGGCCTTGAGAGTGAATCTCTTTTCAAACCGACCGGGTTCAACTCTCAGGGTTTCATTATTACTCGCGTGTGTGTGCTCTGGTCTTTTCACTTTATTCTGCCTTTGCCTTTGATTTTCTTTCTTTTCCAATGTCTTTGCTTCGAAAGCATCAACCACTATGGTCAGTCGGGATTGGCCTGACGCACTCGCTGAGGCTGGGCATTTTCTTCGACTCTGACCAGGCGGAGCCCGATAGAACTAATCCTACCACCTTTCTTTGTAGTAATTCCGGAATCAGTGTTAAACCGAAAAGGATTCAAGGAAGAAATATACAAAATGCAAGCGAATGAGTTTAAAGAGAAGAATCCTTTTGGGGGAAAAGAAGGATTTATCTTAGGTGTGCATGCTGGCTTCAAATGAGCATGACATGCTTCTTGGACTGGACGCCCGACCCATACAAACTTTCTAGCTTCTCGTGAACCCATTGATCCGCATTTCAAAACCAGGGAACCTTGCCAGGACTCTTTTAGTGATGAGATGTCTTTTTTTTGGCCGACATCGCCCTTTGCCGGTTTTCGCCAATCGACCTCTCTCATTCTCTTCTCACCATCTCCCGATAGTGATCTTTGCGAGTTTTCACTAAGTGGACTCTCCCATTTTCAGTTTCTCTACTCACCATCGCCTTATCGTGCCTGAAGGTTTTCACCGATAAGACTCTCTCATTTTATTTTTCTCAATTTGCATTGTGTCAGATTCCAACAATGATGTTTTTTACTTCCCTTCTTTTGCTAATTGATCGGAAGGACTTGGACAAGGTTTTTGGGGTAAGAAGGATTTTGGGCGGAACTACAACTTTGGAACCATTTCGGCGGATTCATAGCCGAACCATCATATTATCTGCCCCAGTTTCAATTTTGGGGGAATTGTAATTTTTGTTTTGGTGTGACTGAACCTCAGGGAGAGGCTGCCTACGTATCCTTTCGGAATCAAGTCAAACGTAGTTTAGGAAAATATTTTTTTTTCTCTCTTTTTATTTTTTTTCTCTTTTTTTCTTTTCTTTTTTTTCTATTTCTTTTCTTTTCGTACTTTCGGGTTCCAAAGAGGGTAATCGAAGAAGCGTAACCGGCTCAAAAGGTTTACGAAGGATTGATAGTGTTTGGGGTAGCGGGAAGGAAAGCCTTCATCATCTCAATTACACAAAAAGCCATCACCCCAGGAGGTCTAGACATAGTACCTTTTTACTGCATCCGCATTGACTGTTGTTTCAGGATCATTTCCTTCAATGTCTCCTAGATACACTGATCCTTTTGGCAAAATCTTTCGGATTATGTATGGACCTTTCCAATTGGGAGCAAACTTTCCTTTTGCTTCCTGGTGATGAGTGAGAATGCGCCTGAGCACGAGCTGTCCCACTTCGAAGTTCCTGGGATGTACTTTCTTGTTATAGGCACGGGCCATTCTTTGTTGCATAACTGCCCGTGGCACACTGTGGCCATCCATTTTTCATCAATTAGTGACAACTGCTCTAGCCGAGTTTTGACCCACTCACTGTCCTCGATTTCTGCTTCAACGATTATACGAAGCGAAGGGATTTCTACTTCTACAGGTATGACTGCTTCAGTTCCGTAAACCAATAAGTATGGGGTGGCTCCGATTGATGTACGCATTGTGGTGCGATACCCGAGTAATGGAAAAGGTAGCTTTTCATGCCATTGTTTGGAGTTTTGAATCATCTTTCTCAAAATCTTCTTGATGTTTTTATTTGCTGTTTCAACGGCACCATTGGCTTTTGGCTGATAAGGGGTAGAGTTTCTGTGCGTTATCTTGAATTGTTCGCATACCTCTCCCATCAAACGACTATTCAAATTTGCAGCATTGTCGATAATAATAGTTGCAGGAATACCAAAGTGACAAATGAGATTGGAATGCACAAAATCTACCACAGCTTTCTTGGTGACCGACTTCAGAGTGATGGCCTCAACCCATTTTGTGAAGTAATCGATTGCAACCAATATGAATCTATGCCCGTTTGAAGCTTTCGGATCGATTGGCCCAATAACGTCCATACCCCAGGCAACAAACGGCCAAGGTGCTGACATTGGATGGAGCTCCGTCGGAGGTGCATGAATCGAATCACCGTGCACCTGGCATTGATGACATTTTCGAACAAAGCCGAAGCAATCCTTTTCCATGGTCATCCAATAATATCCCGCTCGTAGGATTTTCTTTGCCAAAACATATCCGTTCATATGAGGTCCGCATACCCCTGTGTGCACCTCATGCATAATTCTTCCGGCTTCTTCGGCATCAACGTATCTGAGCAAGTTGAGGTCCGGAGTCTTTTTATACAAAATATCGCCGCTTAAGAAAAAACCACTCGCATGTTGTCTAATGGTTCTCTTCTGCTCCCCAGTGGCTTGCTCGGGGTATTCTTGTGTTTTCAGAAATCTTTTGATATCATGATACCAGGGCTGAATGCTGGGTTCCACCTCGACTGTATTACGATAACCATGCCTTTCTTTGATTTGAATTTCCAGGGGATCAATATGAGCATTGCCTGGGTAAGGCAGCATCGAAGCTAGAGTGGCGAGTGCATCAGCTAGTTCATTGTGGCATCGAGGAATGTACCTAAACTCTATTGACTTGAAGCGTTTAGTAAGATCTTCCACGTGTTGCCGGTATGGGATGAGCTTAACGTCTCGAGTCTCCCACTGCCATTGTGCTTGCCGGATAATCAAATCGGAGTCCCTCATGATCAATAGGTCCTCAACTTCCTGGTCGATCGCCATATTCATACCCATGATGCAGGCTTCATATTCAGCTGTGTTGTTTGTGCAGAAGAACTGGAGCTTAGCTGTAGCTGGATAGTGCTGACCATTGGGTGATATCAGGATTGCCCCAATGCCTACACCTCTTGCATTTACCGCTCCGTCAAAGAACATTTTCCAAGCACGAGTGTCTTCAGAGATAGCTTCTACTGAATTAACTTCTTCATCTGGGAAGTATGTGCTCAAAGGTTGGTACTCCTCATCAACCGGGTTTTCTGCTAAATGATCTGCCAACGCCTGGGCTTTCATTGTCGAGCGAGTGACATAGACTATGTCAAATTCAGTGAGCAGGATTTGCCATTTTGCCAGTCTCCCAGTGGGCATCGGTTTCTGGAATATATATTTCAAAGGATCCAACCTGGTTATGAGGTAGGTAGTGTGGGCTTGAAGATAGTGTCTCCACTTCTGAGCGACCCACGCCAGAGCACAACATGTTCTCTCTAACAAAGTATACTTGGACTCGTAGCTGGTGAACTTCTTACTCAGATAGTAGATCGCCTGCTCTTTCTTCCCGGTTATATCGTGTTTCCCCAGGACGCAACCAAAAGAATTTTCCAACACCATTAGATACAAGAAGAGAGGTCGCCCTGGCTCGGGTGGGACCAACACCGGAGGATTTGACAGATATTCCTTGATCTTGTCGAAGGCCTCTTGACATTCGGATGTCCACTTGATTGCTGCATCTTTCTTCAATAGTTTGAATATGGGCTCACATGTGGTAGTCAGTTGATCAATGAACCGACTAATATAGTTTAATCTGCCCAGTAAACTCATCACGTCTTTCTTAGTTTTCGAAGGAGGTAAGTATCGAATAGTTTTTATCTTTGTTGGATCTAACTCGATACCTCTTCTACTGACTATAAAACCCAGGAGCTTGCCCGATGGAACTCCGAAGGCACATTTGGCCGGATTCAGCTTCAAATCATACTTGCGTAGCCGTTCAAAGAACTTTATCAAATCTTGAACGTGGTCACTCTAAGTGCGGGACTTGATGATTACGTCATCCACATACACCTATATCTCTTGGTGCATCATGTTATTGAAAATGGCGGTCATGGCTCTCATATAGGTTGCCCCACCGTTCTTCAGCCCAAATGGCATGACCCGATAGCAGTAGGTGCCCCAGGGTGTAGTGAAGGCTGTCTTTTCGGCATCTTCTTCATCCATCAACACCTGGTGATATCTCGCGTAATAATCCACGAAGGACTGTATTTCATGTTTGGCACAGTTATCAACAAGTATGTGGATGTTGGGCAACAGAAAATTATCTTTGGGACTCACCCTATTAAAATCTCGGTAGTCCATCTTTCTTTGGCACAGGAACCACATTGGCTAACCATGTAGTATATCGGACCACCCGAATTACCCCTGCTTTCAGCTGTTTCGTGATTTCTTCTTTGATCTTATCACTGATATCGGTTTTAAACTTCCTTTTCTTTTGTTGCACTGGGGAACAATCGGGGTAAATTGACAGTTTGTGCACCACTAAATCCACACTCAATCCTGGCATATCATCATACGACCAAGCAAACACATCTTTAAACTCAAGCAAGAGTTGGATTATTGCATCTCGAGTTTTCTCATCTGTGTGAATGCTTATTTTGGTTTCCCTTATTTCTTCGGCAGTTCCCAAATTAACCGCTTCAGTGTCATTCAGATTTGGCTTAGGTTTGTTCTCAAATTGTTCCAATTCTCGGTTTATTTCCCTAAAAGTCTCCTCTTCATCATATTGCAGTTCTTGATTCATTATTTCACAGTTAGACAGCGTGTTTGAGTCTGGGCATGTGTTTTATCCAAATACCTCTGCATCCAGTCTTCCTGAACTTCGTAGTTTCCATTCACCTAGGTCACTACCAATAGTGAATCACATTTTGCCTCGACGATTTTGGTTCCCAAACTTTTGGCCTGTTCTAAACCTGCAATCATAGCCTTATACTTAGCCTCATTGTTAGTCAACTTTGCAGTTTTTATAGCTTGTCTAATTACGCCACCAACATGTGGCTTCAGGACTATACCTAGTCCGGATCCTTTTACATTTGTGGCACCGTTAGTGAACGGGGTCCATACATCGGAAGACATGCCTGATTGTAGTAAAAGTTCCTTCTCTACCTCGGATACGAGGGAGGGCGAGAAATCGGCCACAAAGTCTGCCAGAATCTTGGACTTGATGGCCGTTCGAGGTTGATACTCGATATCATATCCCCTGAATTCGATGGCCCATTTAGCCAATCGGCCTAATAGCTCAGGTTTATGAAATATGCTCCAAAGAGGATATGTCGATAAAATGCAAATACGACGGCATTGAAAATAGGGCTTCGATTTTTGTGAGGCGCTTATTAGTGCGAGAGCCAATTTTTCTAGATGGGGATATCTAGTTTCAACATCCCCTAGGGTCCGACTTACAGAATAAACAGGAAATTGCGTACTTTGCTCCTCTCAAACCAACATGCCGCTTACCGCTATTTCGGACACGGCCAAGTATAGCTATAGTGTTGCATCCTCCTATAGCATATGGAGCAGAGGTATGCTAGTCAGATATCGTTTTAAATCCTCTAAGGCGTGTTGGCATTCTGGAGTCCATTCAAAATTGTTCTTTCTTTTGAGTAAAGAGAAGAAATGATGGCTCCTATCGGATAACCTTGATATGAATCTTCCCAGAACTGCTATTCGCCGTGTCAGCCGTTGCACCGACTTTACATTGTTTACTATCGTGATTTCTTTTATGGACTTAATTTTGTTAGGGTTAATCTCTATCCCCCTGTTTGATACCATGAATCCCAAGAATTTTCCCCAACCCACTCTGAAAGCACATTTCTCGGGGTTAAGCTTCATGTTGTAACTTCTGAGGATGTCGAAATTTCCTGCAAATGGGTTAAATGGTCCTCTGTGCACATGGACTTAAATAGCATATCATCAATATACACTTCCATGGATTTGCCTACTTGATGCTCGAACATTTTATTAACTTGGCACTTGTATGTAGCCCCTACATTTTTTAGCCCAAAGGCAATTACATCGTAGTAGTAGGTACTATATTTTGTGATGAATGAGGTCTTCTCCCTGTCCTCAGGGTTCATCTGGATTTGATTATACCCCGAGTAGTCATTGAGAAGGTGAGGGCCTCGTGGCCAGCTGTAGCATCAATCAGATGATCGATGTTAGGCAATGGGAAGGAATCTTTAGGAGACGCATTATTCAAGTATTTATAATCTACGCACATTCTTAGCTTATTTTCCTTTTTAGGTACTACTAGTACATTGGCCAGTCACTCGGGGTACTTTATCTCTCCAACAGACCCTATTTTAAGAAGTTTTGTTACCTCCTCTGTGATGAGGGCGTGTTTTAGCTCGGACTGTGGTCTTCTCTTCTGCTTCATCGGTTTTAACGTGGGATCGACACGCAGTCAGTGGGAGTTATTTCTAGCGAAATTCCTGTTATATATAAGTGGGACCAAGCAAAGCAGTCAATATTGTTAATAAGAAATTGAATGAATCCTTTCCTAAGTTCGGGGTTCAATCTTGTTCCCAGGTATACCTTACGATCTAGGAGGATTCGATCAAAACAATCTACTCCAGATCTTCGACTGTTGACTTAGTTACGTCTGATTCTTCTGGGGCAACGAAGGTTTGATGAGCGAAGAAATCTTCTTTGTCGTCCTTATGGGTCTGTATGTTTCGAGGCTCATCCAAGGTCGGGTGCATGCAGATCGGTACCTCATGGTAAACCGCAAATATTTCTTTCGCCGCCTTCTATTCTCCATATATGGTCGATGCCATCCTTTGTGGGAAATTTTATCACCTGGTGTAGGGTCGGCGGTACTGCCCTCATGTTGTATATCCAGGGCCTACCAAGCAATAAATTGTACCACATGTCGCCATCGATGACTTGGAACTCAGTATTTTGAACCGCGCCGAACGTGTCGATCGGGAGGGTGATCTCTCCTTTTGTTACTTTGTCATTCATGTTGAAGCCGTGGAGGACCCGAGAGGTGGGTGTGACTCGATCGAGCAGCCCCAGCTATCCTACTACCTCTGATCTGATTATGTTGGTCGAGCTACCTGGATCCACAAGCACATGTTTGGTTCTAGTACTGTTTAAAAGAAATGAGATCACCAGTGCGTCATTGTGCGGTTCTATCATGATCTAGAGATCCTCCTCGTTGAATGCGAGGGTGTCTTCGATCATGCGATTTCTGGTCGGCCCTTCTTTTGCGGTGGACATTTTTGTCCATTTGAACATGGGTCCTTGGGGAATGTCAGTCCCTCCAATAATCATATGGACATCATTCCGAAGAGTCTCTTCCTTCGCCTAGGTTGAGTTTTGCGGTGGTATACTGATATCTAGAACAACTATACCTTTCTCTCTGTGGTTTTCAAGATTGTCATTTTCAACTCTATTCACTGAGCCAGACATTTCAACCAGAAATTGAAGATCTTGGACAAGAAAAGGTGTAAAAGATAATTTGCGTTGTGTAATGAAACCAACAAGAAAATAATCACTATTATTTTTAGCCCCACAGTGGGCACCAAACTGTTTACCGCGAAAATGGTAATAACAATTAAATTTGTCGATGGGACTCTAAAAATACATGATCTATTCTTATGCTAGTTGTTAAGCAGTTGATGCAAGATATGTGAGACTTAGAGGCTGTCACACCTCCTTTTTACCGTTGTTTACTATACCCCGTGGAGGGATATAATAAAAGGAAGGAGTTTTTCCAATTTAAGGACAGTCGGAACGGGATTTATTTATTTAAATTTCTGAGTCGCCACTTGGGAAAATAATGGTGTCCCAAGTCACTGATTTAATCCCGAACCGAGGAAATTTGACTCTGTTACAGTCTGCGAACTAGAAATCCAGATAAGGAATTCTGTTAATCCGGGAGAAGGTGTTAGGCAC
>MU731925.1:22759-49700 GCA_026770625.1 Nicotiana glauca
CTTTCTTTTAAAAAAAAATTAAGAGGAAAAATGATGGGTTCACGAAAAGAAGAAGAGAAATAAAATGTAATGTAAAAGTTCGCTTTAATTGGAATAATATATTAGAATGTCATAATCATAATAATAATAATAATAATAATAATAATAATAATAAAATAATTCATAACATTTTTCTCATTTTTACGCGTCTTTTCCTACGCGCTCAATTATGTCACTACAAAGTGTCTAATTGGCACATATGTGGCTTAGTTGAAGGGCCTAATTGGAACAACTCTATATTTAAGTGTCCAAGTAATAAAAAAGATCAAGTTTAAGAGTCCAGTTATGTATTCTGCCTATCAAAAAATTTAAATGAATATTAGCGAGGAAAATGACAAAATTGTCCATTATGTTTGGATAAGTTTAAAATAGTCCCTTAAAAAATACAATTACCACAATTGTTGTCCACCCAATCGCTTAAATTATAAATAATCGGCCAAAGTATAATATCGATATAATTTATGTATTATATGTGAATAATTATATATAATCAATATATAATTTATGCATATAACAAGAAAAATATAAATAGTGAATATGACCGGTTATTAATGTAAAGATCCCTAAAAAACACTCAGTCTTTTTGGTCCTTTAAGTTTGAAGAAAATGGGCATTTCTTATTTCCGGCAAGTATTTAAAAGCTCTAACAGCTTGTTTGGATTGTTGTTACATGATGTCTCATAATGTATAGTGTTATATTGTACTGTGTTGCATTGTATTGCTTGATGAATACAATATTTGGATTGATTGTACTGTTTGTTGTCATCTCATAATATCACGTTCCAACCACATAAAGAATAAACTTGCAACATTACTAAGAAAAAATAGGATATGGAGTAGAATTACTATATAAAAAAGTAGGATAAAGGATAAAATATGATTAGTTAATAATAATAAATGGCAAGATGAGAGAAAAAAGCAAGAAAATGACACCACCACACTAAATTCGTAATTCGATAAAGCAGGGCCGGCCCAAGGGTAAAGCTGCTAAAGCAGCTGCTTTGGGCCTCTTATTTTTTGGGCCCCAAAATTTTCTTAATAAGTTATATATTAATTTATATTTAGAAGAATATTTAGTATTTTAAATGGAAAATTATAGATTTTTATTGTAAAAAAGTAAGATTAGATTATTGATCATAAATTGATTTTTTTTTTTATTTTGGGAATTGTTTTCTAGAACATAAATTGAGAAAGAATTCGATTATTATTCGTAATTCCAAAAAAAGTTTGAAACTTTAATACAATCCCACAATTTGCCATTGATAAAATTTTAGCAAATAATAAAAACCTTAATTATAAGGTATATCTCAAGAGAAATTAAATAGATTAGATAAAATTATTAATAACTTTGCATAAGAAAAGCTAGAAATATAGAATTTAAATGAAATTACATATGATTTTTTTTCTTTTATATATAAAAAATAAGGTCTCTCACTGAAATTTTGCTTTAGGCCTCACTATTTATTGAGCCGCCCCTGCGATAAAGTGGCACTTTTCATCGTTACGTAACGATGGATTTAACGTACAATATAATAAAATTTAAGTAACAATCAAAACAGACATTGTTTTTAAAGTAACAATACAATAAAATACAAAAAGTAACAACCATCCAAACAGTTGCAAATATAGCGGAAACTGTGAAAAAAAGGTTCATGGTGTCTCAAATTTGAAGGTACTACAATTTTTTGCCATTTTTGCTATTTTAGGTCTACTTTTTAATAGTTAGTAGTTTTTTGTGTTGTAATTTTTGAAATTTAAAAGGACTTTTCTAGTATTTTTTATTGAATTTAATAGTTCGTGTTAATCTTATATTGTATTTTGTTAAATATTTGACGGAAATTAAAAGTGCTCTTGATAAATTTATGGCGAAATACATAAACGACCCCTCTAAGTTGTCCTCAACGATCAGATGAATACCTTAATTATGCTAATGACAAGACAGACACCTCTTCTCAGCTAATGTATGACTCGTGAAACTTTCACAATGACATGGCAAAATGTGTGTTTTTTATTCACGTCTGGGCGTGTGAAACTCTAAAAATTAAGTTTTTCTCCTTTTTAGTTTTAAATTAAACTTATTTTAATGACCTCACTTGCCTTCATCTTCACGGTTCTTCCTCTTCAAGTTTTCACCATTGATGAAAAATAAGACCAATTAAAAAATTCTTTTAAATTACAGCAAATGGGAAAAACATACAATAAGCACATAATTTTTTCCAATATATATTGTCACACCAATATATATTGTCACACTTGCTAATACAATCAATCATAAGCATTATCGTAATAATTAATTGGATAAATTAAATTTCTCATCAGTAAAATAAAAGAATCATATTTGAGATGAAATTTACAACAATACTCAATAGAGTAAATTGAACCCTCTAAAACTAATGCTTTAACAAAATATTCTTCCAAACCCAATCACAGAAGAGAGCATAATTTTTTTGCTAAACACGACTGCTAAACTTTATGACTGAACCCAATTTGATTATTTTGTATGCTTATTTTCTCTCAAATTCCCGCTAACCTTATTTGGAATCACTTTTATGTGATTATTTCCTCTCAAGTTCCCACTTACCTTATTTAGAATCATCATTCCTTTCAAATATTCACACGAACCTTACATTTTGGTGTGTATTGGATTATCTCGATCGAAAGTTATGAACTTCGGAAAAGCTTAAGCAATCAAATAGAAGAGACATTACTGAAATAAAGGGACAAGTTTTTGTCTTATAAGGATTTAAAGAAAAAGCTCAAGTTAATTGAGCCGAAGAAATCGGCGAATTTGTCTTATAAGGATTTGAAGAAAAAGCTCAAGTTAATTGAGCCGAAGAAATCGGCGAAGACGAAATGTTAGGGTTTTTAAGAAGATGAAACTGGAGATTTTGACGGCTGACAAAAGGTACCGGGGGGGTGGTGGTGATGGTCAAGTTGAAAATAAGGGAAAGGACTTTTTTTTCCTTGTTAATTACACGTGTCAAATATTTCAATTACAAATTATATGTGTCATTCTTTAATTGGTTTATTTGACACATCATTAGCAAGTGTAATTCACGCACATGGTTTCATTCACTCGGGTGTTTACGTGATACATTTAATAGCCATTTGAAGTGTCTAAATGGTAAAAAGGTTAATTAAGGTATCTATCTGATCGTTGAAGACAACTTAAATGAGTCGTTTATGTATTTCGCCTAAATTTAGCGGACCAGAGCGGATCAGAAGTATATTTAAGGGACTATTTATAATCTTGCCAAACATACGAGACCTAGTTTGTCATTTTCTCGAGTATGTTTATTATCCATACGTTGATTAAATATTAAAATGACAATACTACCCTTCAGCTTAAATTCTTCTCCTAAACCTTTTCAGTTGAACGCTGAACGCTGCTGCTATTCCTCTGGCGATGAAAGTAGCCATTGCTGGCTGGCGATTTTTTCTCCACAAAGGTTAAAAGAAGTAAAGGCAAACTGTAAACCCAACCACCAGCTCTGCTCTTCCATTTGCTGCCGCTGTTTCACCTCTTGCCAACGTAGTGGAGATGGAAAGTAGCAGTGGGAGCATCAGCTACGGCGGTGAGTGGAGAGCAGAAGAAGCTATTGCCGGCAACGCTGAAGTCCTTCGGATTCTCAGAGAGCTCATCACCTATCCTCTCCTTTACTCAGCTGAATCTCGAAAACTTGGCCTAAAGGTACTACAAGTTTCCAGATAGTATCCTTTTATATTCAGCTTATCATCTCTCATTAACAACTTTCATTGTTTTGCTTCTATTTTTCTGTAGTGGCCACGTGGATTGTTGCTATATGGACCTCCTGGAACTGGCAAGGTACTATACATGTGCTTTCTTGATTTGGGTTTGTGCCAAAATCATGTCTCTTTTTGAATTTCAAAATTGACTTATTGGTTTTGAGCCAAAATCATGACATCCCAATTTCGAAATTGACATTTGGGTGGAGTAACAATCATGTGTTTGAATCTGGAATTTGGCAATTGTTTGAGCCAATGCCTGTCTAATCAATTTCACAATTGACATTTGGATTTAAGTCTAAATCATGTCTTTGGATTTGGAAATTGACTTTTGTGTTCTAGATATTTGTTTGGTCAACTTTTCGTAATTTTTTAATTGTAGACAAGCTTAGTTCGGGCAGTTGTTCAAGAATGTGGCGCCCATTTGATCGTAATAAGGTGTGTTTGATTCTCATTTAACTTTATTTTTCTCTGTTGGGCTTCTTTCTTTTTGTTGCTTATGTGCAGTAAAAGTAATGGTCGTTTTCTTCATTAGTTCGGTCTTATCATTCCTTATTATGTATGCCTGACAAATAACAACAACTTCGCGTCAATTCCTGCCTTCTTGGAGGCAGGGGCAAGGTTTGCGTACACACTACCCTCTCCATACCCCACTTGTAGGATTACACTGGGTTTTTTGTTGTTGTTGTTGTACGCCTCAATCCCATGCAAGTTGGGGTAGGCCATATGAATTCTTACTGACCATGCTGCTCCAATTAAGTTCATCTTAGGACCTGTATTATACAACAACAAAAAGTACTAGAAGTTCTATGCATAGCAGAAACTTATCTAATTGGCTAATATCTATCAATTGAATCACTGAGCATTCCGTGATTGTTATGGTCCTTGATGTTATTTAATTAATTAAAGAATGTCTGCATTTTGAAAGAGTTGAGCTTTTGATGCTGGTTATTTCAGTATGGTGGGACAGTGGGTGACTCCACACTGTTAAGTGCATTTAGAGAAGAGGGAAGAAATTGAACTTTAAGGGGAATCTTGCATTGTTTTGAACTTTATTGTGTCTTCTGGCTTTGGATGTATTTGCAGTCCTCATTCAGTTCACAGGGCTCATGCTGGTGAAAGCGAGAAGATTTTGCGGGAGGCATTTTCAGAAGCATCATATCATGCAAAATTAGGCAAGCCATCAGTCATCTTTTTAGATGAAATAGATGCTCTTTGTCCTCGCCGGGATTCTAGGTACATGTTGCACCTCTTTATCCACATCCATATGACAGTGGCCTTGCTTGAACCATAGTTTTATAGTAAAAAGAAAAGATGCTGGCAGGGTAGAGTAGATGATATATACCATTGTTCTTTCTAACATGTTATTTGAGTTCTTGAATTGCAGAAGGGAGCAAGAAATTCGCGTAGCCTCGCAGCTCTTTATGCTGATGGATTCAATTAAATCATCATCAACATCTGTATCACATGTTGTGGTGGTAGCGTCAACCAATAGGTAAGGGCTCTGCAACATTTGCTTTATTTGGTTTTTTATTTTTTATTTTTGTGGTGGATTGCATTTTCCTGTGTCTCTCATGTAAGTCTGCTCTCAACAGATTAATTTTTGTTGTCGTTATAAAGTAAAAACATCCATTAGATCTTTCCTAGTAGCCCTCACAGGGCAAGCTGTAGGCCATGATATTTTGCGATGAAGAACTGCAACTTAGCTATTACCTTCCAAGGAAACCATTTCTAGGAATAGCTCCACTTGGTGAAGGATACTGTTCGCCCTTCAGAGATGTATGGAAATTATGATTGCTTTTACTTTTGTTTCTTTTGAGTTCATAAGAAACTAAAAACAATTCTCTTTATGATGATTAAAAAATTTCACACGTTATGTCCTAGAAGATGTATGCAAGCTATAGTGCGAGCTTACTCTATGTACGCAAGCCACTGAGCCCCTATTGATATCCTTCTAATGGTCATGAAATTCTATGCTTACTTCTGTGTCATGGTGTTGTACACTTCCAAACCAAATTGACTCTGATGCCTATACATAATACATTTTATGTGCAGGCCAGATTCTATTGATCCAGCTTTAAGAAGGGCGGGACGTTTAGATGCCGAAATTGAAGTAACAACACCTACTGAGGAAGAGCGGTTGCATATTCTCAAGGTTAGCTGCATAAGATAAGATTTTTGAGTCTGCACCAATTTAAGGAGATACCTGAATGGGTACTCTTTGTGGACATCTATGGTTTCTATTCCCTTCTATAGTATGATCTACATGAAGTTGGTCTTAAGATGCTGGTTTCATTTCTAATCTTTCAGCTTTATACAAAGAAGCTTCAATTGGATTCGAGTGTCGACCTTCAAGCCATTGCTGCATCTTGTAATGGTTATGTTGGGGCAGATTTAGAGGCTTTGTGTCGTGAAGCTGCAATGTCTGCAGTAAGAAAGTGCTCTGAGTCAAATCTAGACGAAGGCTCTTACAGCATTCGTATGGAAGATTGGAAGCATGCAAGATCAGTGGTTGGTCCTAGTATAACTAGGGGTGTTACTGTTGAAATCCCCAATGTTTCTTGGGAAGATATTGGAGGGTTGAAAGACATAAAGGTATGTCCTCGCACGAACAATTAGGTCTGGTTGAATATTTGCAATATCTTATATTGTGTTAAAATCTTGAAACAGAAAAGGCTTCAGCAAGCTGTTGAATGGCCTTTAAAACACTCTGAAACATTTGAACGGCTGGGAGTATCACCTTTCCGTGGAATCCTTCTTCATGGACCACCAGGTTGCTCGAAAACGACCCTTGCTAAAGCTGCTGCTCATGCTGCCCAAGCTTCATTCTTTTCCTTGAGGTCTGTTGACCGTTCTGGTCTCTTCTGCACTTGGCTAAATTATTGTATGCTGTTTGATGCCCTGTTTCCTGCTGACCCTTGCTGCAAATAACATAGAAATGGTAACTGTCATTATGATGATTTTTAGATATAATTGCTTCGGCTAGTAAAAGGAAACATATGCATGCACTGATAAAAGTCAAAATGATCCAATAGCTAGTTATACACTTGCGGTGCTTGCAGCTATCATAGCTTTTTACCTTTCTATTTTTTCTTCTTTGTTTTCAACTATTTTCTTATTTATGCATTTCTTTTGGATGCATCTAAGAAGTTTATCTTTATTGTTTAGTAATTATTTCATGCATTGCTTAGAAGCAACTGAGTAATTTTTGTCTTCGTCAGCCTTTACCAGCTGATATGACAGTTTATGGAAAACCAAAACCATGTTAAGTTCCAACTTGTAGTTTCTGGAAAACCAAAAACACGTTAAGTTAGTTTAGAATGACCGCCATTTAGTTTGCTCCACCTAAATCTTCAATGTATGCTGGTGTTTCATGCCTCTTTTGGAGCCTAAGGCATCAGATTGGTATTTACTATGATGTTAACCATCTTTATTAGCTTGTCCGCAGTAACTAAGTATATATTACTATCTCGTGTATTCGATGTTTTGACTAAAAATTATAAGTCCTAATCAGTCAATTTCCTATAATTCATAATCATGGAACAGTGGTGCAGAGCTGTACTCTATGTATGTTGGTGAGGGTGAAGCTTTACTGCGCAATACTTTCCGAAGAGCTCGCCTTGCAGCACCAAGTATAATATTCTTTGATGAGGCGGATGTAGTTGCAACCAAAAGGTAAGTTTATTTAGCTTAGAAATGTCTTGTGAGTTGAGTATGAGTTTGGTTTAAAACATTTTGGACTTTTTTTTGCTCAGACTCATCCAAAATGCCGCCGGGTGCATGTCGGATCCTCCCAAAATACTGCACTTTGGGAGGATCAGGCAAAAGCGCGGCAGCATTTTTGGAGAATTTGAGCAACATAGTTTTGGACCATCTAGTGTTTATTCATTAGGATGTTGGTTGTATCATGTCAAGTTTACATGGGTATTGTAGAGTTTATTGCACAATTTTGGTGATCAGGTTCTTGCCCTCTATGCTGATTTCTGGTTTGGTAAACACATGCTTGACTGTCCTTGTTGCTTGGTTATGGATGGAGATATATGGAAGGAGGGGGACAGAGAAAAAGAGGGGAATTGGGAGTCGCGTAGTGTAGAGAGAAGTGGGTACGATTGTATATGTAGAGACGGACAGTGTGAGGAATAATCTTCTCGGAAATCTTTGTGGACTTAAGAAAGTCTTCAGGCACACTTGTGCCTTGTCACATATAATCCCTACTGATACAAATTGCTTTTATTTGGTACAGGACTTACTACGGTCATGTCCCTAGAGAGCACAGCTATTTGCTAGTCTGACTGCGAGTGTAAAGTTTATCTTCCTCATTATTTATGCAAAAAACTGATGCAATTTATCCTTAAATGGCAGAGGAGGAAGTTCAAGTGGAAGCAGTACAGTTGGAGAGAGACTTCTATCCACCCTCCTAACTGAAATGGATGGTTTAGAGCAGGCTAAAGTGAGCAGTAAATTTATTGCAGTTTTTCTAAGTACCGAATGCAAATGATGGATCATTTTCATTAGGTATAGAATGTGGTTCCTGTGTTTTCTAATCATTGCTTTGACAGGGAATTCTTGTTTTGGCTGCCACAAATCGCCCCCATGCAATTGATGCTGCACTGATACGACCTGGAAGATTTGATCTTGTAAGAAACTTATCGAATGCTTACTGTAACTTAGCATCTCAACATGAATGTTACTCTTAAGAGGCAATCTTGTACTCGCTATGTGTCATATAGTGTGGTTAGCAGCAACAGTAATTAGCTCATTTTTATTCACGCGTTGCTTGCAGGTTCTTTATGTCCCCCCTCCTGACTTGGAAGCTCGATTTGAGATTCTCTGTGTTCATACACGAGATATGAAATTAAGTGATGATGTTAATCTCAGGCAAATCGCAGAAGACACAGAGCTCTTTACCGGAGCTGAACTGGAAGGGCTATGCAGAGAAGCTGGAATAGTTGCTCTGAGAGAAAACATATCAGCAACAGTAGTATGTGATTTGCACTTCCAAATAGTCCAGAAGTCGCTAAAGCCAGCACTTACCGCAGAAGAGGTTGCTTCCTATTCTTCCTTTATGACGAATCCGTCTAGGAGGTCCGCAGATTTATTTGAATCCAGCCCCAAAACTAGTAACAAGCAAACCAAGAATTTGCTAGTTTTGGCCGGTCCTGTTACAATTGGTGTCGTTAGTGTTGTACTGTACATTGGTGTTAGATACTTTCTGATGCCTACTGAAACACTGTCGAGTGAACTAAGGAGTACATAGTGTCCAACTAAGTTACCGTTAATTCCAGCACATTACAACATGATTAAATTACCAAAATTTTGAAAACAATTTCTTGGCCAGTCTAGGCAGTCCAGGTATGTGATAACAGTTTTGATGCATTTGATTGTGTATAACATGACCCTTGATAGGAACCCTCAGGGTTGGCCTGGTGGCAATAGACTTGAGCTTTGAGGTTTGCTCCCTTTGAAGGTTCAAGTTCGAAACTCACTGGGTGCAAACAATTTTTGAGGCCATCGGACTGGGTAAAACTTGAATTAACCGTGGTGCACTTGCGGGAAACTACTTGCCGAGGGCCTGTGCACCCCCGGGATTAGTCGGGGCTCTTAGAGACTCGGACATCGAGTGCAAATCAAAAAAAAAAAAAATGATCCTTGATAGGAGAATATGGAGGTTGAGAATTACGATAGAAGGTTAGTAAATAGTCGAGCTTTTCCTTTTCATACCTGTAGTATAATTATTATTCGCGGATTTTCTTAAACTTAGATCTCTAATACTACCGACTGTCTTTTTTTGCTTCGATTATCTTATTATCATGTTATTGTTACTGCTTCTTATTTCTTTTCAACTATGTTGCGACTATGCTTAACCTGAGCCAAGTGTATATTGGAAACAATCTATCTACTTCCACAAGTACACACTACCCTACTCAGACTTCAATAGTCTGGGTTTTTTTAGTTGTTGTTGTTCGTCTTATATAATACATCGAGTAGCACTTTGGACATATGTTTCTTGGTTAACAAATGAAAGCTGCCAACGAATCCTATTAACAAAGTATTTTACATATTCAGTGTTGAAATTATCGGGTTTTTTTCTTCTCATTTGTTGGAAATTCCAACTCTGGTAGCTCCCCTGTGCAAAGTAATTGCAACTGCTATGGCTGAAAGGCAGTGTCAGCAAACAAAAGCAAATAAAACACAATAGGAATTTTGTGAGTGAAAACATGGGAAAATATAAAACTCTGTAACTTGTTTTTCAAACTTCAAATTCCATATTTCAAGTTTCAAGTTGGAATAATGAGTCTGTTTGATAAACAAACTGTTATATCTCTTAGTTGATATTATCCCTGACATTTATGTTCAAAGTAAAGTATGTCGAATGAAATGGGATCATAAACTGTGTAAATGGTAGTCTTATGCAGTTTTAGCAACTCCTGTCAAACATTATCTTGTTCAAATTAGGCAGGCATTATTTCAACTTAAAGGAAAAATTTGATGAGAATTTTTTCTGTAATATGATCTTAATTTCACCTCCACAATACTTTTGATACAAGTTGTATACTTATGTCCATGCGATGTGTACTTATGTCCATACAAGTCAATATTACATTTTGCAAAATATGATGATTTACTTAGCTCCTGTGGTCAATAAAGTTGAAAGAAAATCATAACATCTCAAATTTAAATTCCAGCAAGGCAAAAATCATTAGGTCTTACTGTTACTACATCTTTTGTTGTCCTAGTGGCTAATAGGGTTAAGGTTAGTATAATCATTTATTTCCTTAAGAATTGTCTCTTTGTGAGGTAAGATATCATTGAGTTGTTAGATAATAAACAATATAATGTAAAAACGCAGACATAGAAAGAAAATAGAGGTCAATAAATAATAAGAAATTGTAAAAACAGGATTAGCCTAGTTCCTTGTAGGTTGCTTAATTATTGACTTGTCTTTACATATTGATATGGTATTATTGTCAATTAAATAGAAAGTTTGTTTCTTTATAAACTGTCCTGAGAACACATTTCAATTAATTGCTTCTTTTTTTCGCTAAGTATTTTTTATCATAAAAGGACTGATATTTATTAGCATTGAATATAGTACGGAGTTTAAAGAACAAGAATTGAAATATTGAATATTTGGTACAAATTCAAACAACAATTCCTCAAATGCAACATTTACATGCATATTAATTATGCACTAGTAAAGCTATAAATCACAAATGTGTATGATTAAAAGTATTTAAGAAAGTTCTGATAATTCACAATGAATTTTGTTTTTCTTAAATACATACAGATTAAAATTTAAAAAAGGAAATATAATACACAACGCTGGAATAGCTCAGTTGGTTAGAGCGTGTGGCTGTTAACCACAAGGTCGGAGGTTCAACCCTCCTTCTAGCGTTACCTTTCCTTTTTTATTCTTTTTTTGTTTGGGTTGGGGTGGGGTGGGGTGGGGGTAAATAGCACTTTTTGTCCCTTAATATTGATAAATTAATATTTTAGGGTGTGTTTGGTACGAAGGAAAATATTTTCCCAAAAAATATTTTTTTGAAAAACAAGTAGTAATCTTATAGCAAATTAAGGAAAATGATTTCTCAAGTAGTAATCTTTCCTTTTTTATTCTTTTTTTGTTTGGGGTGGGGTGGGGGTAAATAGCACTTTTTGTCCCTTAATATTGATAAATTAATATTTTAGGGTGAGTTTGGTACGAAGGAAAATGTTTTCCCAAAAAATATTTTTTTGGAAAACAAGTAGTAATCTTATAGCAAATTAAGGAAAATGATTTCTTAAGAGTATTCATAAATACTTTAGATATAATAAACATGAAGCTATAAACTTCCAAACCAACAACCTTTCGAACCCACAAATTTCATAAACTTTCGAACCGCTAAACTTTCAAAACCACGGAATTTCGAACCCGTAAACTTTATAATTTCTAAACTCGTAAACTTCCAAACACATAAAACTCCGAACTCATAATTTTGGAACTTATAAAATTTTGAACATTTAAACCGATAAATAAAAAAATTAAAACTGAAAATATATATTTCAAAAATATTTTTCGGGGGGGTGGGGCGGGGGGTGGGGGTCGTCATTTTCTGGCCACTGCTTTCACCTTTACCCTTCTTTAGATTTGGCAATCTCTTTTGAAGTGACCTGGTTGATTGCAATTGTAATAATTTTGGCTTTTGACTTGGATCGGTTCTTGGACTTCCCACGAGCTCCAGATCTACCATAATTGCTTGAACTCCTTTGGTAACTCATGCTTTTACCTTCTGTGATGAGAGTCTGTCCTTGATTTTCAGGCTTTTTTCTCATCTTTTTATTGAGTAGAAGAGCCGATGTGACGTCTTTCAACTCAATGGTAGTCTTACCGTGCAGGATGGTTGTTGCCAAATTTTCGTACGAAGATGGCAACAAGTTCAACAACAAGATGGCTTTATCTTTTTCATCGATTTTCACTCCGAGATTAGAGAGCTATGTAATCAGTATGTTAAACATATTTAAATGTGACAAAAAATACGTACTTTCACCCATGTGTAGGGCGTATAACTGCTTCTTAAGGTACAATTTATTTATCACCATTTTGGACATGTATAGGCTTTCTAGCCTTGTCCAAATATCACATGTGATGTATTTATTAATGATGTTATTTACCACATTATTTGATAAGTGCAACCTGATTGCACTAGCAGTCTTTTCATCCAAGTCAACCCAATCCTCATCTTTCATGGAATCATGCTTTTTCGCATCAACGTCTAATACCTTTGTATAATCGTTGAATGAGCAGATCCCTTATCCTTCTTTGCCATGTTGAGAAACCGCTATCTCCGTTGAATTTTATTACCTTGTACTTTACTCTGAGCATTTTTTTTTTACTGATTATAGTACTACCGATAATGAATAGTATTTCGGTAAATGAGCAGAACCTGTGCTCTGATACCAGTTATTGGAATTAAACCCTCCACAGAAATAATATTCACGGTAATAAAAGCGGAATAATAACGTAGCACCGAGATACGATAATCAACAATAATAAAAGAGCGACAACGACACCAAGATTTTTACGTGGAAACTCCTTCTTTATAAGGGAAAAAACCATGACCCATGAGAGGAGTAACTAACATCACTATAACAAGGGATTTTATAATTTATAGGTCCGAGTAAAATACTCCAAAGACCACTACAACACTCAAAAGAAATAACTCTCTTTTGATATTCCCACCTCAATCTAATATCGCTTACACTCTCTATTTTCCCCACAGACTATTTTCTTATACTCTATCTGTGATGCCTCTCTCTTTCTTTCTCTTTGTTTGAAGAGGTCCTCCTTTTATAGGAGAAAAGAGTCGTAAGCTCCAACTGTGCTACATGAGCATTTTAATCTCCTTTACTTATTTCCAAACTTGGGCTCCAAGTAAAAATTTTCACCTAAGATCTCTGCCATAGTATAGGCAAAATAGGCATAAGGCTATTGCCAACTTTTGCCACCAATGGGATGGACCCCGCAGTGGGAAGATAGAGGTTGAAACAGTGGTGACCGAATTCCGTCCAGTGATCGCCGACGACGGGCCTGACAAGAGAGAAGAGAGCACGTAACCAAAGTGTAATCTTTTCCTAAAACTATACCCCCAGATGTGTCTGTTGCTTTTACAGAAGGTTAATTCTGAAATTAAAAAAATGAGTAAAGAGGAGGGTAGAAAAAATTATGATGAATAAGAAAAGTGGGTAGGTGGGGAGGGGTGGGGGAAGTTAACACACACAAGGGAGCAGGTTTATCTCTTAAAACCATTTTAAAAGGGTTTTTAATTAACTTACGTCAAAAGAGACATGTGACTTCTTTTTATTTGTTAATTATGCCATGTCAGCGCGTGTGAAATACACACACAATTTTATTTTTTTGTGGTTGACACACACATATTAAGTGAAGTGGAAATATCTAATAGGTACAAGCCTCACTTGTGATAACTAAGTGACAATATTGACAAGTTTAAATAGTCATACATGTGTTCCGCCTTTTTTCTTAATATTCAAAGTCAGCCATAAGTGATATGTGGGTTACCGGGTCTTTCTCTGCTTCTGTTCACATTTTTTTATAGGTAATTTTTTTTGAAATTTTTACCTTCTATAGCAAAGGTTAATACCTCATTTATTTTAAATAAATGCTGTCACACCTCCTTTTTGTACGCCTACCCCGAATGATAAATATATAAGAGAGTTTTTTCATTTAAAGTGACATTATTCGAAATGAGATTATTTATTTGATTTTTGGAGTCTCCACTTGGGATAGGATTGGCTTTTGGTGTCCCAAGTCACCGGTTTAACTTGAATCCCAAATCGAGGAAAATTTCGACTTCCTAGTTGGATTCTTCAAACTAGATATTGTGAATAAGAAATTCTGTTGACCCGAGGGAAGGTGTTAGGCACCCCCGGATCCCGTGGTTCTAGCATGGTCGCTTAAATTATTATAATTGGCCAAAAATCTGATTTTAATACATGTTTTAACTTATGTGCTTTTTAACTTTAAACCGCTTTTATTACTACTTTTAAAGAGAATTGCAACGTCGTGAAAATGCGCCTCGAACCACGTCACATAAATGCACCCGCGGTTTTTGACATATTTCAACTTCGTTGAGATTTGGATTTGGGTCACATAAATGTGCACCCGTATTTAGGAAGGTAAAATTATTTAATGACGACCCTAAAGTGACTAGCGTATTGTTAACTTTGAGGAAGGCCGTGAAATTTGCTAAACGACCCATCCCGAATTCTAAGCATTTTAATATAGACATTTAAAAAGGACCCCGCAATTTTATATTTTATTTGGCGAGGCTAGGCTCGTTTATTATTCAAAGGCTAGTCCTAAAGTAAACTATGATTTTCTATTTTTATTTGTCTCTAATAACAAAAGAAAAGTCCTAATTAATCAATATTATAAATTTCGGGCCTCGAGTTCAAGTCCGGGTTCAAACAAAAGGGGGAATCTCTTAGTTTGAACCCACTACCTAACTTGAAGCCCACAGCCTGCCATTTAAGTACCAACAAACCAATTGCCATTTCAGTCTTGGGCCCAAAGAGCCCAAGCTACATGATACATGCACATATGGACAAAATCCCAATAGACTCAGACATTGGGCCTGAGATTAGCCCAAATCGGACAAGCGTATCAGGCTGCGTTGGGACGATCAGAAGATCGAATCCCTGGAGCTGGCAAGCCACTGATTCGCTCAAACCTTTGCCCACCAAAATTATTCCAAACTCCTATGAGTGAATTCAATAATTGACAATAAGGTAAACAATGTATTCTTATTCAAGTTAATAGGATATTGATTACAAGTTAAGAGCCTAAATTCATACTTTGTCCATATCTAATTATCAAACAACTAACTAATTCAAATCAATCAATAATTGATATTGCATGTTTAATTCAAGTGAACTATTAGTACTAACTACTGACCTAGAATTGCCAACGCATGCCTTAAAACAATGTACTCAAGGAAACACAGGTTTTGACATTGAAAACTAGCCTTCTTATATTAACTATTGCATTACAAATTTGTTTAGGAAGCACGTTCGGCTTAGCATTGAACTCGATGTGGCCATCACCTACTGATTTCAACTTAATTGCAAGTTTAAACTATTTCTGATTTTTAAATTTTAAACAGAAAAATGCTAAACATAAAACAAGTACTAACTACAGTTGATAACTACAAATTAACAGTCCAAATAGTCCAATTAGGTACAAATTTCATATTCAATCTCGAAGCTACATCAACTTTGAGTTCAAATGTGTACTTGGGATTAAAATGCAAAAGTGAAGAAGAAATTGAGGTCAGTGAAGCAGTGATGAACAACAGCCACATTCAAAATAATAAAATCAATTTCAGCTCCTAAATTAACAAAGCAAACCCAGGAACAAACAACACCAGATCCAACACCAAAAGCACATGAAATCCAAACACAAGTGGACCAAAATATGCTCAAAACCAACCAGAAACTCCCTAAACTCAAACCAAACCCAAATCTAAAGATATTCAAGCCATTTCTACTCTTCTGTCGACTGAAAATCTCATCTACAGCTGAAAATCTAACTCAAACTCTAAGAGAAATTCCAATAGAACAGGACTTTTATAGAATTTTTTTTACTGTTTTTGTGTTTTTCTGTTTGAAGAAGTTAAAATCTAAAAGAGTGTTTGATCTAAAATTTGAATTTCAGATCTGGAACTTGAAGGGTATTTTGGGGGAATTTTTAGGCTTCAAACTTTTAGTGTATTCTGCTATACTCTCTTTACTCTCTATTTTTTGGGTCTCTAAGGTCTCTTTTGTCTGGAGATTTTTTCTCTCCTCTGTGTTCTATATCTCTGACCTCTTTTATACCAAAGATTCTGACCCCTCCAGCTCTTAAGAGATTAAAGCTAATTAAGAAAATGTTATTCCCCCATCATATTCCCTGAAACCCACTACTGAATGTCCCATTGCATTATTAAACCCATTTTCCTTTTATTAAACTCAGGCTGGTATGGGCAGCCTGTTTTTTAATCCAGGTATGCCCGGACAACCAATGTTGTCTTCCACTTGATCACAGTTTCAAATTAAAGTTTCTTCTACATCCATTGTTTGTTTAATCTTAAACTTTGAATATTAAAATGTGCCATTCAATTCTAAATCAGAAGTCAAAAATGGCGAACAAAAACACAGGGTAACAATTTCTGATTCCTATAAGTTTGACATTGAATCGAAATAAGAAAATACTTCCTATAGGAGCAAACAGAATTGATATTGAAGAGGAAGAACCTATTGACCTAATTAAACTAACTGATTAAACAAAAATGAAACAATCTTACCCCAAACAGAAAATCAACAAGAGGAAAGAAATGAATAACAAAAATGACGAATGACAAAGGCAATTAATCAGACAAAATAAAACATCAAAAGAAAACTAAAAGAAAAGGGAATACCTCGGAGTTCTAGACCAAGTTTCGCTTCATCCTAATCAAAGCTTCACTTTGAATTTGAAGCCCAAACGGACCTTAATCTAGTGTTCTCGACTGAGAACACACGACTAAGGTCGATTATGTAACGACCCGGCCGGTCGTTTTTAGAATTTATGCCCCGACCCCCTATTTACTATTTTCCCTAAGTTCATTTCTGCTATTTTGGTTTGCCAGGATGTTCGGTGTTGAGTTTTGGAGATTTTTGGGACACTTAGTCCCTAAATGAGAGCTTAAGTGTTAAAAAATGGTCCGTAGTCGGAACAGTATGAAGACGGCCTCGGAATAGAAATTTGATGGTTCCGCTAGTTCCGTTAGGTGATTTCGAGGTTGGGAGCGTGTTCGGAATAAATTTTAGAAGTCTGTAGCTAAATTAGGCTTGAATTGGCGAAGTTAGTATTTTGGCGATTTCCGGTTGATAGGTGAGATTTTGATCCGAGGGCCGGAACAGAATTCCGAGAGTTGATGTAGCTTCGTTAGGTTATTTGGGATATGTGTGCAAAATTTCAAGTCATTCGGACATGTTTTGGTTTGGTTTTTGATCGAATGCGTGTTTTGGAAGTTTTAGAAGAACTTAGGCTTGAATTCGATGTAATTTGATGGTTTTGGCGTTGTTTTAGGTGATTTAAGGATTTGAACAAGTTTGAATGATGTTATGGGATATGTCCGTAGGTTTGGTTGAGGTCCCGAGGGCCTCGGGTGAGTTTTGGATGGTTAACGAATCATTTTGGGATGTTTTGCAATAGCTGGTATCTGGTATCTGGTGTTGTTCTTCGCGTCCGTGAGGGTCCTCTCGCGTTCGCGAAGAAGAATTTGGCTTCTGAGAATTTGTTCTTCGTGTTCGTGAAGAAGGATTTTTCATTTGGGACTTTGTTCTTCGCGTTCGCGAAGAAGGAGAAATTCTGTCGCATAAGTCCTACTTCGTAGGCTAATATCTCTCAAACTACAATTAATTTGGAAATGATTCAAAAACGAAAGTTGTAGATCTTTGAATATAGTTTTCAGAAACATATTATAATAGTAATTTGGAAATATGAAGAAAAAGTTATGGCCATTATACTAGAGGCTGTCCGAGAAGTTGGAAAATAATTTTGGGAAAACTTTGTTCTTCGCGTTCGCAACAAGGTGTCGCGTTCTCGAAGAAGGATTTTTGAACTCGGACATTTTGTTCTTCGCGTTCGCGACAAGGCATCGCGTTCGCGAAGAAGGATTTTTGAAATTGAACATTTTGTTCTTCGTGTTCGCGAAGAAGAAAATTTCTGGACAGAATGTTAAGTTCTGAAAATAGAACTTCGTCCCATTTTTCCATTTTTGACGATTTGGAGCTTGGGGAGAGGCGATTTTTGGGAGATTTTTAGAGAGAACAACGGGGTAAGTGTTCTTAACTTAATTTTGGTTATACAACTCGAATCTATTACAAGTTTTGGCATTAAATCCGTGAATTTAGTTGGAAAAGTTTAGAAAACCCTCTCGGATAGATTCGATGATTTGGAGGTCGAAATGTTATGGGATTTGGATAATTTTGGTATGGTTAGACTTGCAAGAGTGCGAGGTTTCTGGAAATATAAATTTTACCCGGTTCCGAGATGTGGGCCCAAGGGGCATTTTGATCATTTTATATAATTTCATGTATTAGCTTAGAATTTAATTGTAGAATCGATTACTTGAATTATTATTTACATTATGCAATTTAATTGAATAGATTTGAGCCATTTGGAGTCGGATACTCGTGGCAAGAGCGTGGTTTTAGGTTGACTTGCACTAGTTCGAGGTAAGTGGCTTGTCTAACCTTGTGTGGGGGACTTTGTCCCTTAGGATATAATATTTGGTAATTGGATGCCTTGTACGTGATGTGACGAGCGCGTACCTGAGCTAATTGTTGAAAACCCGAATTTTTACTTATAATACTTGAACTGAGTTTCTTCCGTATTTGCTTCATTCTACTTGCTATTATAGCCCGTGCTAGTATAGAAAAGCATGATTAGTTGACCCAAATTGCCTATTTGCTTAATTTGCCTTAATTGTAATTACGTGAAGCATGTTAGGCCAGAATTATTTGTTGCCTTGTATTGTTGCACTTCAATTTCTGAATATTTCTCTGATTTTGGTTGCGTATTTACATTGGGACTACGGATGTGGGATTCCGGTAGCTCCCCCCTTGTTTGTTTACTTTGGGACTGCGGGTTCGATTCCCGATAGATCCCCCTGCACATTTATTTTGGGACTACGGGTTAGATTCCCGGTAGATCCCCCTACACATTGATAGTTGGACTACGAGACGGTATCCCGTGAGCTCCTCGTACAGATTGAAAAAGAAAAAATGTAATACAGGACGGTATCTTGGGAGATCCTCATTATTGGCATTGATATTGAGTTGTTTACTCTGTGTTATCTTATTTTCTGCGTGCTAATTGCTGTTTGTGTAATCCGATTTATTTCGTAGTTAATCTGATTTATTTCATAGTTAATCTGATTTATTTCATAGTTGTATATCATTATTTCCGCTTATTTCATAATGTTGAAAGCCTTATTATTATATTTAATCTTAGTAGGGCCCTGACCTTTCTCGTCACTACCCAACCGAGGTTAGGTTTGACACTTACTGAGTATCGCTGTGGTGTGCTCATGCCCCTTCTGCGCATGTTTTTCATGTGCAGCTCCGGGTACCTCCACCCAGGCGTACTATCCTCGCGGATGAGAGATCTAGCAGAGACTTTGAGGTATATCTGCCACGTCCGCATACCAGAAGTCTCTATCTTATTCCAGCTTTAGTATATGACTTTCCTTTCTTTCGATTGTGTAGACATTCTAGAGTTAGAGCAATGTATTTCATTTCTAATAGCCTGTGTTTCCTGTGAGTTTTCGGGTTTTGGGAGTTTTTCTTAGATTTCGTGATATGGGTTGTATTATGCCAAGTGGCATTTATACACAGGTTTCTCTTGGCAGTAAGATTTATTCAGTTGTTTGCTTCCGCAAGATAGTTATTTTCCGCAAGTTAGTTTATTTTTTTCCCGCAAGTTATGTAAATTCCGCATTTTTAGGCTTACCTAGTCTTAGGAACTAGGTGCCATCACGACATGTTCACGGAGGGCGAACTGGGGGCGTGACACATTACGACCTCAATTTTCCCACTTCATATCGATTCCAGAGTTTGGTTCTTTTATGGTTCATTCAGTCGATTTCAAATTCGAAAGAATCCAGCTTGATTCGAATGGAAGTGGTATTAGATTAGGGACGAGGGAGGCTGGGTGGTCACTTGGTGTTAATTTGGGATCAATTGGATGAATTAGGGTTTTGGTCTGATTCTTTGATCTAATATTCGAAGCAATCGGCTGGGATTCGAGGGATAAGAGTTAGGATTCGTAATAGGGAGGTCGAGGGGATCCTAGGGTGTAAAAATGGAGGCGTTTGGACGTCGGCCGCCGTCGTAGGCGATTTCCGGCGGGCGGTCGACGGCGGTATGAGGCGGAGGATCTTGGGGTCTCTGAACTTGGAGACGAAGAGGGCAAATGGGGGGAGGGGGTACGGTTTGAGGTATATATACATGGGTGTGGATAAATCCAGACCGTTAGATCAATTAACATCAACGATTTGGATCAATCCACTTAACGAAACATCGTCATTTTGTTAGGCTCCTGTGGCGGACTGGGTTGGGATGGAGTTGGGTCGGGTTGTGAGACGGGTATCATTCTGGACCGTTTGATCAAACGAAACGAATGATTCAGATCAACGGGCTTGAAACGGCGTCGTTTCTTCGATGCTGGAGGCGGACTGGACCTTCGATCTTAAGAGATCAACGGTTCGGATTGTGTGTGACAGAAACGACGTCGTTTCTACGGTCGTTATGCATAATCAAATTGGACTGGGCAGGGGTGGGTTTGTTTGGGCCTGAGGCTCTTTGGCCCAATCTGGTTCCTTTTCTTTCTTTCAAATTTCTTTTCCTCTTTTTCACAACTAAAATCCTAAAATCCTAAATTAAATTTTAAAACCAAATTAACTTATCAAAATACTAATTAACTTCTAATAATAATTATCACACATAATTAAATACCAACTTAAAAAAATCACATAATTTGACATTAAATGCTAAAACTGCAAAGTACATTATTCTTTGTGATTTTTCATTCTCGTAAAACAAATTATTATTTAATTAATTCCAAAAATATATAATTAAATCCTAAATGCAAAATGCGACCTATTTTTTTTTCTTATTAATTAATCCAATAAACATGCACACACATAAATACAAACAAATAACTGACAATACCACAAAAATCCACAAAATAGCAAACAACACAAAAATTCTTGTATTTTGAATTTTTGGGAGTAATTCACATAGGGCAAAAATCACGTGCTCACAGCTGCCCCTCTTTGTCCGGAGACACAAAGAGTTTTCGTGCAAAGATAAAGCGAGCGGATACGAGCGATTTTTGCCCATTTGAATATTCCGTGTGAAGCATTTTTTGAAAGATTTGACCGAACCTCTGCTTCAAATGTTTCCTACATATCCTTAGCTATAAAGGAATCAGGTCAATATAGTTCGGGAAGTTTTGGTAGCTGGGACTACCATGAAGTTGTGTTTGTTGTTGTTGCTGCTGCTGCTGCTTACTTACCTCCTTATTACACCAAAAAGGAAAATCGTAGCTAAGCTAGCTATTCCTATCAACTATGAGTTACAATATTCCTATATATAATTCTCTCGAAGCTTGATCTTGAGTCTTAGCTGATTTTGTTGTGGACCCCGATCTGAATCTTGATGCTCGTAAGCTGTAGGTGTTGGTTCTTTCTTCAGCATTGAATCAAAGCAGGACATGCGAAGCTTGTGACTTTGATCGAATTTTGAGCAGTCCGCGTCCTTGTCTACTTCAGAGTTTTGAATTCACTTCTTTTGTTCTTTTCTTCTCTTCTTTATTCGGATTTGAGACTCATTCTTTTGGTCATCTCGAATCCTGTGCCTCGAGGTCAAACCTGCTCAAACACCAAAACAAACAAACAAACGAAATTCTTCTACCCCAGTTTTCACTAGGAAAATTTCGTGAGTTATTTGCAATAAAAAAATATGAACTAAAATCGTATTTATCTATGATGGAACAAATGAGGGGATTGGAGGCCCTATGTCCAAAAGGCACAACTCAGGGATTGGAACCCTAATGTTGGCTAAAGGGAAAAACCGCTCAACTCACGGATTGGAGCCCTAATATCGGCTAAAGGGAAAAATAGCTCAACTCAGGGATTGGAGCCCTAATGTCGGCTAAAGGGAAAAAACACACAAATCAGGGATTGGAGCCCTAATGTCAGCTAAAGGGAAAAATGCACAACTCAGGGATTGGAGCCCTAATGTCGGCTACATGAAAAAAATGCACAACTCAGGGATTGGAGCCCTAATGTCGGCTAAAGGGAAAAACGCTCAACTCAGGGATTGGAGCCCTAATGTCGGCTAAGGGGAAAAATGCTCAACTCAGGGATTGGAGCCCTAATGTCGGCTAAAGGGAAAAAATGCACAACTCAGGGATTGGAGCCCTAATGTCGGCTAAATGGAAAAATCGCTCAACTCAGGGATTGGAGCCCTAATGTTGGCTAAAGGCGACTAGGGGATGGATGCCCTATGTCTAGAAGGCGCAACTCAGGGATTGGAGCCCTAATGTTGGCTAACAAAGTACCAAGTTGGTATCGGAAATTCTAAGCTATACTCTTTTGGGATTTTCTTCTTTTGTTATCTCTTTTCTTTATTTTGACAAAAAGCAGGAAAGAACTTGGAGGAAACTTCCCTTTTGCATTGATTATTTGCTGCAAAGCTGTTTCAGCACTTGCGCATTTTTCTTTCTTTTGGTTGCACCTGCCTTTTGTACGGTTGCTTTGGATCGCACCTGTTTTAATTTTTCAAACAAAGAACAATTGTTAGTTTGAAACAGTGGTTGGTTTTGTAGCCTTGATTGTATTTGATCACTTGATCTCGTCCCAGCTTCTTTGATAAAGATTTCAATTGCAACTGCTTGTTTCCTGGGGACCAATTTCATTTCAGACCCTAAGAACCTCTGGTTTTTCTGGATTTTGCCATGATAATTGGTCGGTGGAACGCAACCTTTTTAATTTTATTTTGCCTTCGCATGACCTTTGCCTTTGACTTTTCTTTCTTTTCCAGTGTCTTTACTTTGAAAGAATCAACCACCATGAGCTGAGGCTGGTCATTTTCTTTGGCTTTTGCCAGGCGGAGCCCTATAAAACTAGTCCTGCCACCTTTTCTTTGTAATAGCCCAGGAATGAGAGTTGAATCGAAAGGGATTAAAAGAAGAAGTATACAAAAGGCAAGCATATGAGTTTAAAGAGAAGCGTCCCTTTCGGGGGAAAAAAGGACTTATCTGGGGGTGCATGCTGACTTCAAATGGACATGACATGCTTCTTGGATTGGATACCCGACCCACACAAACTTTCCAGCATTTTCATGAACCCATCGATCCATATTTCAGAGCCAGGGAACTTTGCTAGGACTCTTTTAGCGATGAGATATCCTTTTTTCGGCCGATAGCGCCCTTTGCAGGTTTTCGCTAATCGACCTCTCTCATTTCTCTTCCCACTATCACCGGATAGTGCTCGTTACGAGTTTTTACTAAGCGGACTCTGTCATTTTCAATTTCTCTAACTCACCATCGTCTTATAGTGCCTGAAAGTTTTCACCGATAAGACTCTCTCATTTTATTTTTCTCAATTTGAACCGCATCATATCCCAATAATGATGTTTTTCACTTCCCCGCCTTTGCTAATTGATCGGAAGGACTTGAACAAGGTCTTTGGGTAAAGAGGATTTTGGGCGGAACTACCACTTTGGAACCATTTTGGCGGGTCTATGGCCAAACCATTATATCTGCCCCAATTTCACTTTCGGGGGAAATTTGAATTTTTGTTTTGGTTTGACTGAACCCCAACGAAGGCTGCCTACATATCTTTCGGAATCAAGTCAGACGTAGTTCAAGGTAATATCTTTTTTTTTTATACTTACGGGTTCCATAAAGGGTAATCAAGGAAGGGTAACTGGCTCAAAAAGGTTTGCAAAAGATTGATAGTGTTTGGATAGCGGGAATGAAAACCTTCATTATCTTAATCACCATAGAAGTTTCGGGACATAGTATCTTTTTACCGCATCCGCATTCACAGCTGTTTCGGGATCATTTCCTTCGATATCACCCAGATATAACGCTCCTCTTGGCAATATCTTCCTAGTGATATACGGACCCTTCCAATTAGGCGCAAATTTTCCTTTTGCTTCCTGGTGATGAGGAAGAATGCACCTAAACACTAATTGATCTACTTCAAAATTCCTAGGTCGCACTTTCTTGTTGTAGGCACGGGCCATTCTTTTTTGGTACAACTGCCCGTGACAGACCGCAACCATTTCGCTTTTCATCAATTAAGGTCAATTGTTCCAGGCGAGTCTTGACCCACTCACTGTCCTCAATTTCTGCTTCAACGATGATCTAGAGAGAAGGGATTTCTACCTCTGCAGGTATTACCGCCTCAGTTCCATATACCAAAAAGTATGGGGTTGCTCCTACCGATGTGCGCACTGTGGTGCGATATCCCAGTAATGCGAAAGGTAACTTTTCATGCCATTGTCTGGAGCTCTGAATCATTTTTCTCAAGATTTTCTTGATATTCTTGTTTGCTGCTTCAACAACACCATTGGCTTTGGGTCGGTAGGGAGTGGAGTTTCTATGCGTTATTTTGAATTGTTCGCATACCTCTTCCATCAAACGACTGTTCAGGTTTGCAGCACTATCTGTGATGAGAGTCGCAGGAATACCAAAATGGAAAATAAGATTGGAGTGCACAAAATCTACCACGACTTTCTTAGTGACTGATTTGAGAGTGATGGCTTCGACCCATTTCGTGAAGTAGTCGATGGCGACCAATATGAATCGATGTCCATTTGAGGCTTTCGGCTCGATCGGTCCAATGACGTCCATGCCCTAAGCCACAAATGGCCAAGGTGCTGACATGGGATGTAGCTCTGTTGGAGGTGCATGAATCAAATCACCGTGTACCTGACACTGATGGCATTTTCGGACAAAGCTGAAGCAATCCTTTTCCATGGTTATCCCGTAATATCCTGCTCGAAGGATTTTCTTTGCCAAAACATACCCATTCATGTGAGGTCCACACACTCCTGCGTGTACTTCATGCATGATCTTTCCGGTCTCTTCGGTGTCAACACATCTTAACAAATTGAGATCCGGGGTCCTCTTGTACAAAACATCGCTACTCAAGAAAAAACCGCTTGCATGTCGTCTAATGGTTCTCTTTTGATCCTCACTAGCTTGCTCGGGATATTCTTGTGTTTTCAGAAACCTTTTGATGTCATGGTACCATGGATGGGTGTTTGGTTCTGCCTCAACCGTATGACAATAGCTATGCCTTTCTCTGATTTGGATTTCCAAGGGATCAATGTGAGTATTGCCTGGGTAGGGCAACATCGTGGCCAGAGTGGCGAGTGCATCAGCCAGTTCATTGTGACATCGAGGGATGTACCTGAACTCTATCGATTTGAACCACTTGCTAAGATCTTTCACATGTTGCCGATAGGGAATAAGCTTAGCATCTCGGGTTTCCCATTCTCCTTGGGTTTACCGGATAGTCAGATCTGAGTCTCCCATAATCAATAACTCTTCAACATCTTGGTTAATCGCCATATGGATACCCATGATACAGGCTTCATATTCAACAATGTTGTTTGTGCAGAAAAATCGAAGCATGGCTGTAGCCGCATAATGTTGACCAGTGGGTGAGATCGATATTGCCCCAATTCCTACACCTTTTACGTTTACCGCCCCGTCAAAGAACAACTTCCAAGCATGTGTGTCTCCAGAGACGGCCTCTATTGAGTTTACCTCTTAATCTGGGAAGTAAGTGTTCAATGGTTGGTATTCATCATCTACCGCATTTTCTGCCAAATGATCTGCCAACTCCTGGGCTTTCATTGACGTGCGAGTGACATAGACTATGTCAAATTTAGTAAGCAGAATCTACCATTTTGCTAATCTCCCTATGGGCATCGGTTTCTGAAATATGTATTTCAAAGGATCCAACCTAGTTATGAGGTGGGTGGTGTAGGCTTGCAAGTAGTGTCTCAACTTCTGAGCAACCCAAGTCAAAGCACAACAGGTTCTTTCCAATAGAGTATACTTAGCCTCGTAGCTGGTAAAATTCTTGCTCAAATAATAGATTGCTTGTTCTTTCTTCCCCGTTACATCGTGTTGCCCGAGGACACAGCCGAAAGAATTTTCGGAGACCATCAGATACAAGAAAAGAGGCCTCCCAGGCTCTGGTGGGACCAAGACTGGTGGATTTGACAGATATTCTTTGATCTTATCAAAGGCTTCTTGACATTCATCCGTCCACTTGACTGCTGCATCTTTCTTCAATAATTTGAATATAGGCTCATATGTGGATGTCAGCTGAGCAATGAACCGGCTGATATACTTTAATCTACCCAACAAACTAATCACATCTTTCTTGGTTCTGAGAGAAGGTAAATGCCTGATAGACTTTATCTTTATTGGGTCCAACTCAATACCTCTCCTGCTAACTATAAAGCCTAAAAGTTTACCGGACGGGACTCCAAATGCACATTTGGCAGGGTTCAGCTTCAGATCATACTTGTGCAAACGCTCAAAGAATTTCCTCAAATCTCGAACATGGTCATCCCGAGTTCTGGACTTGATGATCACATCGTCCACATATACCTCTATCTCTTGATGTATCATATCATGGAAAATGGCGGTCATGGCCCTCATGTAGGTTGCCCCAGCATTCTTCAAACCAAACGGCATGACTCTATAGCAATATGTGCCCCAAGGTGTGGTAAAGGCTGTCTTTTAGGTGTCTTCTTCGTCCATCAATACCTGGTGATATCCGGCGTAACAATCCACAAAGGACTGTATCTCATGTTTGGCACAGTTATCAATAAGGATGTGGATGTTGGGCAAAGGGAAATTGTCTTTGGGACTTGCCTTATTTAAATCTCTATAATCTACACACATACGGTTCTTCCCGTCTTTCTTCAGAACTGGAACTACATTAGCCAGCCATGTAGTGTACTGGACCACTTGGATTACCCCTGTTTTCAATTGTTTCGTGATTTCTTCCTTGATCTTATCACTGATGTCAGTTTTAAA
>MU731925.1:49977-62491 GCA_026770625.1 Nicotiana glauca
GAGGGCAATTGGGGTAAGTTGGCAACTTATGAACCACCAGATCAACACTTAGCCCTGGCATGTCGTCGTACGACCAAGCAAACACATCTTTGAACTCAAACAGGAGTTGGATTATTGCATCCCGGGTTTTCTCGTCTGTGTGAATGCTTATCTTGGTTTCCCGAATTTCTTCAGAAGTTCCCAAGTTAAATGGCTCAGTATGATTCAAGTTTGGCTTAGGTTTATTCTCGAGTTGTTCCAATTCTCGATTTATTTCCCTAAAAGCCTCTTCTTCATCATATTCAAGTTCTTGGTTCATTATTTCATAATTAGACAGCGTGTTTGGATCTGGGCATGAAGTCCGCAAGCATGTCATGTTATTTAAAGCCGCATTATTAGAACTGAAAAGAGAAAAATAGCAAAATCAGAAAGAATAAAGAAAAATGAACGATGAAATATTGATTTCATTTCTTGGGATTTGAAGATAAAATGGTTTACATTTGGAAATTTAAAGATAAAAAAAATAAAGAAAACATCCGAGTTACACCCTGGAATAACACGAGATGCAGAAAAAGTAGCAGGACAGGTCTACCGGGACTCCCGCCTGATCGAAAATGGCGTAGCCTTCCAATTTTGCAGCTTGGAGCCCTCTCCCGGTTGAACCATGTGGGTTTCGTAGAGCATCTCCCTCATAGCCCCACATATTTCCTCAATTTCTTTGGCCGTAAAGGCCTCATCCTCTTCTTTCTCACTATACTTTAGCTTGACAAAGGTCTGATAGAGATACGACAATGGTCGTAGAAAGACCCATCCTTCCCTCTTTCTCTCATCTGTCCAATTTCATCGTCTTGGATAGGGTGGAAGCCTATCCCGAAGAACTTTTATGTTGTAGGTAGGGTTACTGGCTCCGATATTCCTTGTAGAGCTTTTCCCAATCCTTTTCCTGGCTTGAAACCGTGTTTTATCATCTCCTTTGCCACCATGATTGAGGCATTGGATAGGAAAGGTTGGGGGCAAGGGCTCCCCTCTTCGTACTGATCTGCCATTACAACTTCAAAAGCCTGATACATAATGTGTTCACTTCTTTCCCTCGCTTTCAAATATGGGATAGATGGGTCCCAATAAACGGACTGCTCGTCTTCTCCGTGGACCACAATTTCCTGATCTTCATATTCGAATTTCACCATTTGGTGGAGGGTGGAGGGTGGAAGGTACAGCCCCCGCAACATGGATCCAAGGCCTTCCTAGAAGAAAGTTGTAAGATGTATCCATGTCCAACACCTGGAAAGTCACCTCGAAATCCATCGGGCCTATGGTTAATATCAGATCTATTTCTCCGATAGTATCCCTTCTAATACCATCAAAGGCTCTTACACAGACGTTATTGGGACGAATCCTTCCAGTCCCGATTTCCATTCTCTGCAACTGTGGAGAGTGGGCAAATGTCAACACCCGAGCCTCCATCCACCATAACTGGCTTGACATAGTAACCTTCATATTTGACAGTTAAATGTAAGGCTCTGTTGTGAGCCGCTCCCTCCAGAGGCAAGTCATTTTTACTAAAAGAGATTTGACTGATGACGAAGAACCTTTCTGCCATTCTTTCGAGCTGTTCGACCGAAGTTTTAGCTGGTACATATGCCTCGTTCAGAGTTTTCATTAAGATCTTCTGATGCTCGGAAGATTTCATTAACAGAGACAACATGGACACCTATTCAGGACACTTTTGTAACTGATCAACCACTTCATAATCAGGCATCTTCATTTTCTGGAAGAAAGTCTCTGCTTCTTAAGCACTCACATGCTTCTTGGATGGAAAGCATTTTCGCATGGCATTGTTTACCTCTTGTACATTTGAGTATTTCTCGGCAGAGGTATTTCTTGGAAATTTTCTCGTGATTTATTTACCCTTGTATGTAACCACTGTATGCTGATAGTTCCATGGCACCACAGATGGGTCTGTCATTGGCTTCTGTGGCACACGTCCAATAACCACAGGCTCATTTAGCCGAAGCGGTTTAATTATCCCCCAGACCACATAAGCTCCTTTTGGTACATACATTGGTGTTCCCTTTTCACTTCAAATTTCTTTGGAGTACCCACAACTAGTGTCTTTTCTTGGCGACCTCGCGAAACATAGAGAATTCCATTTTTAGGAGGCAATACTTCTGCTTTTCTTTCAACCTTCTTCTCAGGTTTAGTCTCGACGACTTTCTTCGTCTTTTCCCCTTTCTCTTGCTTCGGGGCTGCTTTAGGCTTCCTTTCTGCATCGGCAATAGCAATTATAGCTTTCAAGGCTGGATTAAACTCCCTGTCTTCACAAATCATCCCGATTACCGGCCCGTTATTGTGGGCGGGCAACGGATTGTTAGTCACATTTGGGACCTCCTCGTCCCTCAGCACTACCTTTCCTTATTCTATCAAATTCTCTACCTCTCTTTTCAAGGTCGAACAATCATTGATATCATTCCCTTCGGCCCCTGAATGATAAGCACACCTGACGCCGGCTCTGTAAGCAGGTGACGCTAGATTTTTGCCTTGTTTGAGGAACCAGCTACACTAAACCCATTTGGACAAGCTTTGGGAATAAATCAGAGTAAGGTTCACCAATGGGTGTGAAGGTTTGTCTCCTGGGTGGCTCACGAGGAGGAAAATTATTCTGTGGAGGACGTGGATTATAGTGGTTCTGGTGAGTAGGCTGATTTCTTTGGAATGGAGGTTGATTTCTGTTGGCCTGTGGTTGCGATCGGGCATAGGGTTGAGCATTCATGACCGCATAAGGTGGGGGAGCACATGCCATATCAGAATGAGGATAGTAGTATTGAGGGGTCTTTCGGAGAACACAGGTCTAGGATCTAAGTATCTTCTTCCCCCTGATGCTTCCATAACCGTTTCCTCTTTCTTTTTACCTTTGGCCACTCCTCCAGACCCACTTTGGATGGATTGGGAGGTTTCTCTGATGGCCGACTGACTCAAAATCTTTCTTTTCTTCAAACTGTTCTATACCATTTCACCAATTTTGATGGCCTCTGCAAATGGCTTTCCCATTGCAGACATCATGTTTTGATAATAATCGGCCTCTTGAGCTTGAAGAAAGACACTGACCATCTATGTTTCATCCATTGGAGGCTTGACTCTGGCCGCTTGTTCGCACCATTTGACAGCATACTCTCGGAAGCTTTCCGAGGACTTCTTTTTTAGATTTGACAATGAATTCCTGTCAGGGGCAATATCAATGTTATATTGAAACTGCCTGACAAAGTCTCGAGCCAGGTCATCCCAGATATGCCAACGAGATATATCCTGATCCATATACCATTAAGAAGCAATACCGACCAAACTCTCTCCAAAGTATGCCATAAGAAGCTCTTCTTTTCCGCTTGCTCCCCGCAACTGGTTGCAGTACCTTTTGAGGTGGGCAACGGGATCCCCATGCCCATCATAATTTTCAAACTTTATGGTTTTTAAACCCCAGGGTAGATGCACGTGCGAGAACATGCACAGGTCAGCGTAAGATTTGCTCTTTTGTCCGCTCTGTCCCTGTATATTTTTTAGACTTTGTTCCATGCCTCTCATCTTTCTAGTAATTTCATCTTGTTCAGGTGTTTTTGAGGCTTTTTCTTGCCCCATGGTAAACTCGTATCGAGGCGGCTGAGGGTAAGCATTGGTAGTAAACTGGGTAGGTTCCAGTGGGAAAGATGGTGCTTGAAATGTGAAGGAAGATGAATCGAAGTTAGGCCTGGGTAAAACAGGTTGTGCCGTAGCTGAACAAGGTGGTGCGGTGAATATGTTTGAAGCCACACCTGAAGCTGGCACCTGGGGGTAAGACTCAGAAGGTGTTCCAGCGAAGTGGGCTGAAATGGTAGGATATCCCAACGGGGTATTTGGATAACTTATGGGGATGTTGGAAGTCCCACTTGCCCTAGGAAAAAGCTCAGGGAATCCAGGAATCGCACTTGGTGGTTCTTTTCCATTGCCCCAGGCGTCCCACATTTCCAATATGCGGAGACGTAGAATTTTATTTTCTTCAACAGTTGCAGACTCAGAAGTTGGGATGGCCGAGATTGAACTATCCTCCGGAATAGGAATCGTTGGCAGAGGAATTTTCGAAGACGTTTCAATGCTTCTTTTTTACCTTGTGAAGTATGGATGAACACTTCCTTCTGACCTCGTGAAGTATGGATGAGCACTTCCTTTTGACCTCGTGGGATGGCCGAGATCGAACTATCCTCCGGAATAGGAATCGTTGGCAGAGGAATTTCCGAAGACATTTCAATGCTTCTTTTTTACCTTGTGAAGTATGGATAAACACTTCCTTCTGACCTCGTGAAGTATGGATGAGCACTTCCTTTTGACCTCGTGAAGTATGGATGTGAGGCCAGATTACCATAAAACCAACCACTTTTCTATAGAACCTGAACTGGGCATCAGCAAATGGTTAGTTTTAGACAAATAACAGATAGGTAATCTCACGTTGGGGTGTGATGCACCTACACAGTTAAATGAGTTTCTACATGTTTTGTAATGGTTGCATGTGTCATTCCGGCTTTTTTTTTCACTCTCTTTTGCCTACTTTCTTTTATTTTATTTTATATCATTTTTCTCTTATTTAGGGTTACGGTCGAATTCGATGAAGATTACCTACGTATCATGATCCCGCATGAATCAAACCAAGCGTAGTTCATGAAAATAACTGCGAAAATATGAAAAAACATTTTTTTGGGAATTTTCAATTTTCATTAGCAAAACATTCTATTAGAAAACTAGACATTTTTGGGAAAAGAAAACAACAGACTCGAAACAAAGTACAGACTCAGGAACTACTGACAGACTCTAATGTGAAAAGGAAATACAGACTCTATCTATGAGTACATTAAAGCTTCAAATATTGGGGCCCGCGGGGGCATCGTTCGGCCTCACCGCGGGCTTAGGTGCAAGACCCCTTTGTAATTGCTCTAATTCATTCATTATCTGCTTGACAAATATCATTACCGCCGAAAAGAAAGTGGTGCGAGTCATGTTTTTGCACATTCGACATTTCCTAACGATGGCATGAGCAATGGTCAGAATCATGTCTCTGGTTCGGCCTTTTTCTAGGAGGAGGCGCTCTATCTGATTATCCCTAGCTTTCAAAACATGGAAATCATGAAGATGCTGGTTTTGTAACTGCTGTATTTCTTGTTCCATTAGGGCCATTAAATCATAGCAGTGTTCACTTTCAATCTCAAAAGCTTTGAATTGTTTAGCTGCATCGTCCTCAAGGGTCGTCATTTTTCTTTTCAAATTGGCAATGGTCTTTTCATAATCTCTCCTCATTTATTGTATGAACTGTGTGCGCTCTTCTGTTCTTTTTGCCCATTGTGCCCGGATTCTTGCTATGGTACCCTCAGATTTTTCCAGATCCTCCCGGCACTCAATGATTTTCTTTTTCAACCTATTTATCAAACTTTCATCAGAACGAATTCTCTGTTGGTTGCCAGCATCTATTCTCATCTATCGGATTTGAGCTTTAAGAGTTTCATTTTCTTGGTCCAACTTCTTCTTATCCCCTTTGTCGGCTGCGGATTGCACACTGTTTTCAAATCGAAGGTCTTGGATCTGCTTTTCCAATCTTCCTATTTTGGCCCTATATTCATTTTCCTTAGCTAACCAGGCCCACTGTTCTTGTGATGACTCGGAGAAATCCTGGAGGTGAGGCTTTTTAGCCGGCCTCCCAAACAACACTTCTCTTCTGTACCAAGCATGATATCCAGGCGAAACTTCTCCCTTAACTCGATCCCGTACGCAAGTGTTCTCCGCCAAGTATTGACATTCACTCCAGGTCTAGCGGATTTTAGCTTCAGGAAACTGGCCGTTAGGACTAATCTCAATTACTTGGGTGCTCAGATACTCATCTTTTGGAACTATTTGGCATCTCCCGAGTTGTCTCAAAACTCGGTATGGAGCATAAGGCTGAATGCTCTTAAGTCCCATCAAGAGAAAATGAGGTCTAGCCGTTGGCATATATATGATTTCACCGATAGGTAACCATCCAAGCACCCACTGTATTTGATTGGCAGTGAGGGTCCGAAAGTATGTTTTCCATGCCGTGACTCCTTCAGGTAGATTGACCCTTTCAATCCTCGTGTAAAACTCCCTTATGCAGGTTTTCTCAGATGATCCATAACTCAGGAACTGGGAACGGTGACATAAGTGTTCAATCATCCACATCTGCAGCAACAAGTTACACTCTTCAAAAAAGTTTCCCCCGGCTCTGCAAACTGTGAGAGCTCGGAAGATATCAGCTACTATCATGGGCGCGAGGGTGCTTTTATCTTAAGTGAGTAGAGTACTGACGACCACGACTATTTTTATGTCAATATTTCCGTCTTTCCTTGGAAACACCAAAAGCCCCAAAAAGGTTATTATAAAAGCAACACGTCTATGTTCGTCCCACTTTTGGTGGTTACTTTTGTTGCATAGCTTGTTGTCCGGATTGTTGAACCCTCCCACGTGGCCATATCTGTGATATATGAAGTGCGGAGTACAAAAGCCTTTTGCCAAGTCCTGGTTGTGGACCGTCCTGCTTATTTTTAGTGAATCCAAGAATCGGTGCACAGCTACAGTTCTTGGGGCAACCAGGTATTTGTGTCTTAGAGGCACTTCATTATTTCCAATGTACCCGGCTATTTCCTCCAAGGTCGGGGTGAGTTCAAAATTTGAGAAATGGAAAACGTTGTGTGCCGGGTCCCAGAAGGTGACCAATGCTCTTATAATATCTTCCCGAGGCCTAATCTCTAACAGACCAATAAGACCCTTCAAATATCTCTTGACCTCATCTTGCCCTTCTTTCTCCAGATCGTTCCACCATAGACGCAACTCCAAAGGAATTTTATTCATGATTGAGAAAGATTTATTTTGAATCGTGCTCATCCTGCACATTTATTTAAAGTGATTTAATGACTTATATTAATTTAATCAGAAAAAATGGCTATTTTTTTTGTAAAATTTTCATTTAAGAAAAACAAAGACTTGGTTTTGCATATACGACATTTCAGCACTTCTAGGAGGAAGATTTTAAGGTTGTACTTGCCAACCATTTACAAATGACTCGGGGTGGCTATTCTTGCAAAACCAGCCTTCCGACGCCCTTTTGAGGATATTCAGCTTATTTTAAAGCAACAATGGCATCACCCGACTTATTTGATAAAAACAAATTTTGACATTTTGGCTATGTTTGCAAAAAGGGATGTTGGACCTAATGAGTGTTGCCTACATATCTCACATACGGTGAGAATCAAACCAACGTAGTTCAGGCCAATTTGCCGAAATCAAATAAATATTTTTTTGAACAACAATCTTTTCATTCTTCAAATATTTTCTTTTTCTTCATCTTTTTTTTTCTTCATTTTCAAAAATCCGACAGCATTTCGGTACTATTTAGGCATTGATTTTTTCAAAACAAATGGTTACCCTCACTTAATCCTAACACTACTATTTTCTCAATTTCTCTCATTATATACAAGCCGGTCAACATGCAAAGCCGAGCAAATAAATGCGCAAGTAGCCCGTAAGATGCATCAGGATGGTCTTTTAATTTCAGGTCACCTGTCCTAGACGGACCCAACCCTGTGTTGAGTCCCCTAACTCAAATGCACATGATGAAAAAAAATGTCCTACTAGGGATCCGGCATGAGGTTGAGTTATTCTAGGTTCAAAACCTGGGTATATGTTCTAGACTGTGTACCCAAGCGGACAGCTCGAGTCGAGGAGAGGGCTACGTACCGGGAACTAAAAGGCCATCCGGCTTAGTAACTTGTCCGGCCTCTTTCTTATTTTAAGGTATGACACCAACAGAATAGGGAGTCTCCACCAGTGAGCACATCCCCGGTGATGAGAAGAGATGGGTTTCGTAATAGTTTATATATACAATTCAGATAATATCAAAGTGGTAAAGCATTTAGCACATTTAGCATGAAACATGTAGAAAAATCAGATAAAGCCAAGTATAATAGTTATTCTAAGCTCGAATTCTAAAACCCTGAACCGAAGTTTTGGGTTTGTGTCCCCAGCAGAGTCATCAGAGCTGTCACACCTCCTTTTTGCACGCCTACCCCGAAGGATAAATGTATAAAGGAGTTTTTCCATTTAAAGTGACATCATTCGAAATGGGATTCTTTATTTGATTTTTGGAGTCGCCACTTGGGATAGGATTGGATTTTGGTGTCCCAAGTCACCGGTTTAACTTGAATCCCAAATCGAGGAAAATTTCGACTTCCCAGTTGGAGTCTGAGAACCAGAAATTCTGAATAAGGAATTCTGTTGACCCGAGGGAAGGTGTTAGGCATCCCCGGATCCGTGGTTCTAGCACGGTCGCTTAAATTATTATAATTGACCAAAAATCTGATTTTAATACATGTCTTAACTTATGTGCTTTTTAACTTTAAATCGCTTTTATTACTATTTTTAAAAAGAATTGCAACGTCGTGAAAATGCATCTCGAACCACGTCACATAAATGCACCCGCGATTTTTGACATATTTCGACTTCGTTGAGATTTGGATTTGGATCACATAAATGTGCACCCGTATTTAGAAAGGTAAAATTATTTAATGACGGCCCTAAACTGACTAGCGTATTGTTAACTTTGAGGAAGGCCGTGAAATTTTCTAAACGGCCCATCCCGAATTCTAAGTATTTTAATATAGACATTTAAAGAGGGCCTCACAATTTTGCATTTTATTTGGCGAGGCTCGTCTCGTTTATTATTTAAAGGCTAGTCCTAAAGCAAACTATGATTTTCTATTTTTATTTGTCTCTAATAACAAAAGAAAAGTCCTAATTAATCAATATTATAAATTTCGGTCCTCGAGTTCAAGTCTGGGTTCAAGAAAAAGGGGGAACCTCTTAGTTTGAACCCGCTACCTAACTTGAAGTCTACAGCCTGCCATTTAAGTACCAACAAACCAATTACCATTTCAGTCTTGGGCCCAAAGAGCCCAAGGTACATGATACATGCACATATGGACAAAATTCCCAATAGACTCAGACATTGGGCCTGAGATGAGCCCAAATCGGACAAGCGTATCAGGCTGCGTTGGGACGATTAGAAGATCGAATCCCCGGAGCTGGCAAGACACTGATTTGCTCAAACCTTTGCCCTCCAAAATTATTCCAAACTCCTATGAGTGAATTCAATAATTGACAATAAGGTAAACAATGTATTCTTATTCAAGTTAATAGGATATTGATTACAAGTTAAGAGCCTAAATTCATACTTTGTCCATATCTAATTATCAAACAACTAACTAATTCAAATCAATCAATAATTGATATTGCATGTTTAATTCAAGTGAACTATTAGTACTAACTACTGACCTAGAATTGCCAACGCATGCCTTAAAACAATGTACTCAAGGAAACACAGGTTTTGACATTGAAAACTAGCCTTCTTATATTAACTATTGCATTACAAATTTGTTTAGGAAGCACGTTCGGCTTAGCATTGAACTCGATGTGGCCATCACCCACTGATTTCAACTTAATTGCAAGTTTAAACTATTTCTGATGTTTAAATTTTAAATAGAAAAATGCTAAACATAAAACAAGTACTAACTACAGCTGATAACTACAAATTAACAGTCCAAATAGTCCAATTAGGTACAAATTACACAGTCCGGGTTTCATTGAATATAGATCTAATTAGACTACATTATACAATTATATGTCATTGATATCTAATTAACTACAGCTGCGTCTTCCAGCAAATAAATGCTCGAATACTTTCATTTCATGTTCAATCTCGAAGCTACATCAACTTTGAGTTCAAATGTGTACCTGTGATTAAAATGCAAAAGTGAAGAAGAAATGGAGGTCAGTGAAGCAGTGATGAACAACAGCCCAGACTCAAAACAATGAAATCAATTTCAGCTCCTAAATTAACAAAGCAAACCCAGGAACAAACAGCACCAGATCCAACACCAAAAGCACATGATATCCAAACACAAGTGGACCAAAATATGCTCAAAACCAACTAGAAACTCCCTAAACTCGAACCAAACCCAAATCTAAAGATATTCAGGCAATTTCTACTCTTCTGTCTGTTGATACCCAATTTTTCCCTTATGTATTTTTATACCCAAAATACTTGCAAAATAGCATATATAAGTACACCAAAGAGTTTTGGCATTTTAATGATTTCTTAAACCAACTTATTGCCTATTTTTTATACCATAAAATCTGATAATTATTCCCAAAATTTGTTTTTTTGGTGAATAATTTATTTTAACCTCATATTTAAATCAAAATATGGTTAACATGATTTTTTTGCATATTTTTACAAATTTGTTTGGTATTTTTAAAGTTAAAATGCATAAAATTGCAATACTGGCCTCTTTAAGATTTAAATAGCATTTTTAATTACAAAATCGATCCCAACATTTTTAAAATTATATATATATATATACTATTTATTGACTTAGTACCTTTAATTTATTTTTAAAACATCTTTTACTATTCTTATAAAATAAAAGGAAAAAACTGGCTATTTCAATTATAGACTCATTTAGTTTCAATTATAACCACAATTCCATTTCAATTTCAGCCTAAAATCTACCCAATTTCGAGCCCAATTCGTCTTAGCCCAATCCCAATTTAATCCGACCCGCGCGAAACTCCTTTCAATCCAGGCCGTTGATCCTTTTGATCAACAGCCACAATCAAACCTTTCCTTTTTAATTCTACCTACTCCAACCCTAACTCCTCATTTCTCTTAGGCGGCCGCCTCTGAAACCTTTTCTCCTTCAAAATTCTCTCAAGCACTCAAAACCTTAGCAACCGCCTACCCTTCTCCGACCATTATCTCACCGGAGTCCATGGCTTCTCAGGCCATGGACAGCCTGTACTCACCTTCTTTCACCCCCAAACCATAGGTGTTCGAGATTTTGAGATCTGACCTCGATGGCGTTCGTTCAGATCCTCTACAGATCTGTGGTTCTATGGCCTCTCCGGCCTTGCTCCGACGTATTCAAGCTTTAGGAGGCTAGCTATGGCCATCTCCGACTCCAGACCGGACTTTCTTCCAAGCCTTCTCATTTCTAGGGTTTCAGAGAAACCCTAAAGCTATTCGAGGTTCCTTCTTCTTTTATTTGCCTAGATATGTGGTGAATCTGTGCTATCTTCAACGTTTTAAGCCTTTTCCCCAATTTTTTTTTTTTTTAAGTTTAGTTTGTTTTCGATTTAGGGTTTCTGAAAATCTCAAAATGACTTCTGTCTCTTCTTCTTCTTTTCATTATGTAAATCTATCTATGCCATGTTTTTATGAGTTTTTCTCCTGTGTTCTTATATTTTCCGTGTTGTATTTTGTTCTTCTTTCTACTGATTTCTATAAGCATGCTTTTTCATGCCTATCTCGCATGTTCCTTTACTGTATTTTACTGAGCTTTTAATCTTTGTTTGCCTTTACTGGATCTTCGTTTTAAACTCTAAGCATGCTTCCTCTGCTATTTTTCTAAGCTTATGTCGCCTCTTCTTTTCTGAACTTATTTGAGTAACAAGTTGTGCTTAATGTGTTCCCTGTGTTTCAAATTAGTTTCCACATTCTATTTGCCTCGAACCTGCACTCTTTGTTTGCTTTCTCATAAGTCTCTGAAGGAGACTACTGAACCCTCTCTGTTATGACTCTAAATCTTTTCTATATGATTCTTTCTTGTCTGTGTTGTTTGTGTGCTTTATATATGAGCACCTTTCTCTCAAAAGGCCTTTTTGCCAATTTGTGATTGATTCTGAATTCTTTTTTTTAGGGTTTGATTGAGTGTTACCGATTTTTCTTTAAATTAAGCCCATCTTCACCTTTCCTGGTTGGATTCATTCATACCAAGACTCAAATCCTGATTTTACTGGCTGTTGATTGATTGTCTTTCCTTGTTTTGACCAAACCGTGTACTACTAAGCTATTTACTTAAATAATGCTCTATGTATTTGCCCCTGTTATATTGCCTTGGAAAATATTTTAAATCAAAGACCTTTCCTTATTTATCATGCCCGTTTGAAATCAATCCCTTAACCAAAGGGAAACAGCCTGTGATTCATTTTTTAATTATTTTCTTACCTTCTTCTTACCTGTTTTCTGCACTATAAAAGGGGCTACCCTTTTACACTTTCGAGAGAGATTTTCTGCACAAAAATAGGCTTTCACACATTGGAATACTGAGTTTTCTCTCGATTAAACTGCTTCTCATTTATAGTATTGAGCACTCTGCTTTCTACTCTCCTTTTCTCCCTTTTACCTTATGAAATATTCTTGAGCTCTCGTGAACTCTCAAGTGTTCTGCTGCAAACTTAAGTCTGCTCCTGCTGATTTCTTGCTACTTGCTTACTCTGCTGTTCTGCTTCTTTTTTACTTTGCAACTGGTATGTTCTTGGTTAAATAATTCCCCATTCACTATGTGTTTACTGCTTAGTTTGTTATGCTTTCCTTCACCATGTGTTTATTTCTTAGTTTGTTATGCTTTCCTTCCTTATGTTCCTGCCATTAATGTGCTTACATGAATTCCCA